>ML776927.1:1190228-1227968 GCA_009831015.1 Picea engelmannii
GTCTCCGTTAAAAAAAAAAGAAATATCTCCTGCATGTTATTCAATGAATCTTGAATATTACGAAAACTATCATTGAGGCCATGTGTGAGGCTGTCTGTAAGGCTATGTGTGAGGTTGTTTGTGAGGCCATGTGCAAATGCATCCAATCTATCATCCAATTGGGCTTTGAATTATTCAAGAATTTCTTTCAAGGTTTGAGATGAAATAGCCATATGAGAACCCTATGAACTCTTCGGTCCTGCAGTCGTTACGAAAAACTCAAAAAATAGACCCAAGAAGTTTCGGTAGAAAATCGCGGCTTTTTTTGGAAAAACCCTAAAAAACTGTTGAAGTTAAAATGCTCATAACTTCACTTTCCGGACTCCGTTTCGGCTAATTTTTTTTTTGAAATTGTGAGAGGAACTCAGATCTATAATTTTCTTGGGAAAATTCGGCCTCCAACTACTACAAAAATAAAAACAAATCACACCGTCGTCCGCAGAAAAAACCCTGAAAATTTGCAGATTTTAAAACCTCAATATCTTGACCTTCCAGACTCCGTTTCGGACGATTTTTTTTTTCAAATTGGGTGTTTTTCTGATAGGAACTCAGATCTACAACCCTTTTCTGCAAATTTTACACATAAATATACCAAAAACTTCGAGAATTTTTCGGCCCTCTTTTTTCTGCTCCGAAAAAAAATCTGCAAAAATAAAAATAGTTGCCCACAACTCCGGCCAAGGAAAGTGCTCTGATACCAATTGTTAAGTACCAAATACCTGAATACAAAGTATCACAATAGATATAGAAGAAAAAAATAGAAGAAACCACATTTTATTATTACCAAACCCTTAAGGTAGGGCAACACCATACAATGGATCTTATTATAGAAGGGATCCTCTCTTGTTCACTTGTCTCTTCGAGGGGGCTTCCTCCTAATGAGCTTCAACTCCAAATACAATATTTCTCTTCACGTCTCATTACATTGCTTAAAACCCTTTATATAGTGCTACCATCACCTAAGAACATTCTAGAGGAGGAATCTTCAAGAAGTAGAACCTTCTAAGAAGTCCTCTTACATTTATTATATCTAACTACCATAGTGGGCCTTATTTAATAATATAGTGGACCTAGTCTACCTTACATTGAATGACCTCCACTATTATCACTATGGGCCCTCTGGGCCCCCCCACTACCTCTCTAGCTATCTTACATAACCTTCTAAGAAGTCCTCTTACATTTATTATATCTAACTACCATAGTGGGTCTTATTTAATAATATAGTGGACCCAGTCCACCTTACATTGAATGATCTCCACTATTATCACTATGGGCCCTCTGGGCCCCCCCACTACCTCTCTAGCTACCTTACATTCTTCAAGCTGGCATCTTCTTGATTTCTTGAGTGTTGCATCTTCATCAAAGGTTACATCCCTACTTATCTCAATATGATGGTAACATGATATATAAAATCTGAAGGCCTTGGATACCTCACAGTATCCAACAAATATTTCCTTCTTTCCTGAAGGGTCCAGCTTAGTTCTCTTCTCTTTTAGAATATGTACAAATATTGGGCAGCCAAATTTTTGAGATGTATTACTTCTGGCTTCTTTCTGGAGAACATCTCTTCTAGGGTCTTGAACCCAAGTGCACTATGGCACAATCTGTTTTGTACATATACTATTGTTTTCGCGACTTTTTCCCATAAGCACATTGGAAGATCTTGATCATGGATCATGGTCTTCACTACTTCCATTATAGTGTTGTTCTTCCTTTCTACTACACCATTTTGTTGAGGATTGTAGGGAGTGGTGATCTCCCTCTTGATCCCGACATCTTTGCAAAAGTTTACAAACTCTTTTGAGGTGTATTCTCCTCCATTATTTGACCTGAGTATCTTGATCTTTCTTTCAGAAAGATTCTCTATCAAGCTTTGAATTCCTTGAATTTACTGAACACTTCATCTTTTGATTTCAAAAAGTAAACCCAAGTTTTACAAGAATAGTCATCAATAAAATATACATAGTATACATACTCATTGATGGAGGGTGATGGCTTTGGGCCACACACATCTGAGTGAATGAGTTATAGGACTCCTTCTTCTTTATTGTCTCTCTTTGGAAAAGGGTTCTTGATGTTCTTCCCTTGTGCACATCCATTGCACACACCTTCATGGTCAACCTTGAGCTCTGGTAGACCTGTGACTATCTTGCTTACATATGGTAATGCCTTGTAGTTGATGTGGGCTAATATTCTATGCCAAAGTTCACATGGATTCTCAATGGAGTGGATCATGGCTGCTTCTAAGTGACCCTTTAGCTTATACAAGCCACCTTCTTCATTTCCAATAACGATTGCTTCTTCCATGGTTTTTCCTTTGGCCCACATAAGAACTTCTCCATCTATCAAGGCAACTCTGAAGCCTTTCTTTTCTAAAGATGATATGGAGATTAATTTCTTTTTCAAACCTAGTACATATAGTATGTCCTTCATCTTTATTGGAGTCCCTGAATTAAGCTTGTAATTTGATTCCCCTACTCCCTTGATGGGGTATTGATAATCATCTCCAAGTGTAACTTTCTGAGAAAACTTATTTTCTAAAAGGCAAGAGAGAATGTCTCTTTGATCTGTCATTTGATTGGAAGCACCACTATCAATGAGCCACGTGTCCTCACCGGGTGATATTGATCTTGATAGGGCCAAGATTAAGACATAGTATTCAATTTGTTCTTTTATCATCTTTGTGGGTGGCTCTTCATCTTCAACTACATGGGCATGATACCTCTTGTTTTTCTTCTTGTATTCTTATCGTCTAGCTAGACAATGTTTCACAATATGTCCCATCTTGTCACAATGGTAACATTCGTAGGATGAGAAATCTTTTCCTTTTCTTTGTCCTTTTTGAAACTTCTGGAATCTCCTTGGTTGAGATTCTTTATGTATGAATTTGTTTTGGGGGTGAGACTCTTTATGATTTTCTTTCTGGAAGTAAAACTTATTTCTTCCTCCTTTGGTGTGAGTAGCTAGGGCTTGATCTTCCTCTCTTGATGGTAAAGCTTCTCGGTTAGCTACCCTTGATTCTTCTTGAATACACTCTTCCCAAAGACTGTCAAATTGTAGTTTCTCCTTTCTGGCACAAACAGTTTGGATGAATGCATCCCATGGTCTTGTGAGACCATTAAGGGTCGTCATTATGAGTTCTTCTTCATCTATTATCTCCAATTGCTTCTAGTTGTTCTTTGAATTCTGATATTCTGGAGAAATATTCCTGGATCGATTCTCCTTTCTGCATCCTTGTATTCTTGAGTTGAGTTCTTAGATTCATCTTTCGATTTATGTTCTTTCCTTCATATAACCTGGTTAGGGCATCAAACATTTATTTTGGAGTCTTCTTTGAAGACACTTGACGAATCAAGTGATCTTTGATAGAATCCGCAATGATTCTTTTGGCCCTAATTGTGTCCTTTTGGTGTTTTGCTTTATCTGCAACATCGGCGGGTTCTGGTATATCTTATTTAACGAATCTTGCTAGGTCATTCTCTTCAAGAATGAGTCTGATCCTATAATTCCAGGTGTTAGCACCAATTCTTGCAAGGGGGTGTTTCTCTCTGATTTCGGGCCCTTGGTGTAAACGCGTAGAAATGGGGTTTAAAAACCCATCAAATGCATTTTATTCAAAGGCCACAATCATGAGCGCCAAGCATAGCACAATGAATGAGTCCATTTTGGGCTTAAAATCAAGCTAGCGGGCATTTTCTTTTCAACGGCGAGGATCCATGGATGGAACAGATCGACGGTCATTGGGTAAGCTTGAGTCATGGATTTGCACGAGGTTTAGCGCATGGGCTCATCTCTTGTGGCCAAAGTCATGAAATGATCGTTCACATTTTCAGCTACATGGCACCTAATCAGGCTCGGTCGGCATTGCAGCTACCAGGACTTTGAAAGACAAGGTTCACTCCTCCACTGCATCGGGAATCGCCGAAACCCGAAACGCAAAATGTAAAAGCCCCCCAGGAGCCGTTTCGGCATTCCAGCTACCGGGACTTTAAAATACAAGGGGTCGCTCCTCCACTACATCGGGAATCGCCGAAACCCGAAACGCGAAATGTAAAAGCCCCCCAGGAGTCGTTTTGGCATTCCGGCTACCGAGACTTTGAAATACAAGGGGTCACTCCTCCACTACATCGGGAATGGCCGAAACCCGAAATGTGAAATGTAAAAGCCCCCCAGGAGTCGTTTCAGCATTTCATCTACCGGGACTTTGAAAGACAAGGGGTCGCTCCTCCACTACATCGGGAATCGCCAAAACCCAAAATGCGAAATGTAAAATCCCCCTAGGAGCCGTTTCGACATTTCGACTACCAGGACTTTGAAAGACAAGGGGTCGCTCCTCCACTGCATCTGGAATCGTCGAAACCCAAAACGTGAAATGTAAAAACCCCCTAGGATTCGTTTCGGCATTCTGGCTATCAGGACTTTGAAAGACAAGGAGTCGCTCCTCCACTGCATCGGGAATCGCTGAAACCCAAAACATGAAATGTAAAATCCCCCCAGGAGTCATTTCGACATTCCAACTACTGGGACTTTGAAATACAAGGGGTCGCTCCTCCACTACATCGAGAATCGCCCAAACCCGAAAAGCAAAATGTAAAATCCTCCTTGAAGACAGTTGCATGGCCCTATGGTTACGTTGAGAGTGAAACCTGAAGAAATGAAGGCTGGCCTCCAAGCTTTGAAAAACCGACACGTGGTCACTCTCTATGTATTCAGTCTCGGCCACCCTCCATGGAAGAAGTCGTTAATGAATATTGAGCAGGTGGTTGAGACCTTAGCTCAATCCATAAATGGAAGGCATGGGAAGGGTCAGAAGCAGTCAGTTTGTGGTACTCTGATGGATAGTTTTCCTGCAGAAGCCATGTCAGACAAGAAATTGCGTGTACAGTCTGAAGGAAGATCATGTGCACGTAAAGCCTTAAATGAGGTAGCTCAGCTACCCTCCTGGGGCCAAGGAGGTGAATTGCTCTGAGTATATATATTCAATTTTTGTATTTTTGTAAGGATGGATGGTAGAGCAGAGCTCCCGACTATAATGTTTTAATGACGCACTGGTTTTTCTAGCTATGTATCTGTATATGAAATTTCCTTGTTTAATGTAAGCCAACTCTCTTTTTCATCTTGTTTCGATCTCATACTGAAAGGGTTCATGATTGATTGATTCACATGAATCATTGTGACTATGTTATGATAAAGGATTTATTATAACGTTGTTATGTTGTTTTAGTGTTTTTGCTTTTGAATATAAGAAGTTCTTGTGTTCAAAGTTTTCTTCTACAGGCTGTTGGAAGCTCTATGCCTACAGCGGCCCTTCGCATTTCCTCACAGAAGTCTCCCTCCTGCTCACCCTTATTACAACTTACTGCCTGAAGTTAAACCAGGACCTCATACGTTTGTGCATGCCTAGCCTAGTTTATGAGTTAGAACGATATTATTCTGAGTTCACTTCCATTCATCACCCTTTATCAACAAATAGTGACATAAACTGATGGGCTTCAGGCTTACTCCTGCTGCAATCCAAGAGTGACTTCTGATGCCAACATTTATGGCATTGTTGCCTAGGATGAAATTGAAAATTTTCCCTGGGATCGAACGACATCGAGCCTCTGATTCTGAAGGTGCATCAGGCATTAGAGCCCTACGAGATTGCTACTGTGCACCTGGCGACTCCATTGTGACGAATCCACTGTGGAGAACCTGTTGTTTTAGTTGTGGCTTCCAGAGGTAGACACACGCGGTCCCATCCACAACTACCTCTAGCTACACTTGAAGTTGATCCGGAGGTGATTATCAGAAAAGGAAAGGCCTCTAAAGGAGAAACTTCCACCGTTGAACCAAGTAATTTTCCATCTCCTTCCGTAGAAATTCCATTTTCTTCTTCTCAGCTTCCTAGCGGACCTTTTTCTGAAGTTTCCCATTTCCTAAATTTCAGAAGTGTTCCTGTTGAGTTTTCCCCTCCTAGTCTAGGATCGAAGGGAGAAATCCTTGTCACTCCCCTCTCCCCTGAAGTTGTACCTTGGCATAGACCCTGGACCACAGAAGATTTCCCCACCCCTAGCTTTACCACTTCTCATCTTATTACTATTGCTGCTACTGCACAGAGAGAAGCATCTGCTGACTCAAGCCCCTTAGCCTTCTCTCTGAATCCCCCATTGTCCCCCCTTCCACCTAGAATCTCATTACCAGTATCCCTTGTTCGAGCTTCTTCTCCTCCGAGTTCTCCTCCACCTAATACTCCTATGGCAGGAGCAAATCCCCCCATGACTAGAATGGAGGCTATAATAGCTTCTAGGTATGCTCCCCTTTTGTTACCTCGGCCTCTTAATGCCCTTCCAGCAGATGGCTACCTTAAGCAGTTGCCCAAGTTTACAGGCGAAGGGGACATAGCTGCAGAAGAACACCTTGAAGCCTTTTATAGTTTCATAAATGATCATGTTATCATGCATCGAGACGTATGGATGAGGATTTTCGTCCATAGCCTTGAAGGCGAGGCTAGAAAGTGGTTTAGGGCCCCGCCTCCTGGATCTATCAATGGGATTGAGGCTTTGGATAATGCCTTTTTGAGACAGTGGAGAGACAAAAAAGACTTCATGTATTACATGATAGAGTTAGGGTCTTTGAAGAGAAGGGAAGGAGAGTCTGTCTCTGATTTCTCCAAGAGATTCAATAAAATGTACAATAAGATCCCCGCTGAAATAAAACCCTCAGAAGCCTCTGCTAAAATCACTTATGCCAGCACTTTTGATCCCGATTTATGCCTCCTATTGAGGGAAAGGAGAGCAACTACTCTGGCTCACATGCATGATGCATCAGTGGAAGTAGAATCTAACATATTGGTTGTTGACCGACTCAGGAATAAGGCTGATAGAGACATATCCATGAAGAGACATGAAGCCTCCCCATCCAATTCCTCTCCCCTTCCCCTTTAGACGGACGAAGTAACTAAAGTGCTAAAGTCGCTTTCGGCTAGAATGGAAAGGTGGGAGTTAGAAGGAAAGCCCATGTACAGAAATCCCCAAAATATTGATAACAGAGGCTTCAGGAGGCCTAGCAACAATGTGCCACATGCTTTGTCAAGGGAACAAAGGAGCAAAGACAGAGATGATCAGACGATTCAAACCCCTCTCCAAAATAGCCTAGTTGCTCATGAGGAAGGAGAAGAGATAGATGAGCTCGACCCTGAAATTCACTGTATTGAAGACACTTCCCCTTTTCCCCATTTGACTCAATCTGCATGTGAAGGATCCCTTATGAACATTCAAATCAATGAGTGGAGTAAAGGGGAAAAGGCCAACAACACTCCTAACAAATATCATCTCAGGTCAAAGAAGAAAGAAGGGAATTTTGATAGCTATGACTAGCCCCTCATAGCAGAAAAACCTGCTAAACCTGCAACAATCACTACTAAAGAAAAGAAAACTTAGAATACTTCACCAACAGCCAAAGAACCTGTCTTTGAGGTAAGGGAAGATCCTAAGCCTCTTTCATCCTTTAGTTTTGGGCATGAAATTCAAAATATTAGAATTTCGGTACCCCTCTCAGAACTAGTTAAAAATGAAGATTTCAAAAGGTCCCTCTCCAAACTGCTACAATCTGAGTCCCCCCAACCCTCCACAAACTCAGTAAATATTCAAGATGAAAAGCCAATAGTCGTCCTAGGTCCCATGGTAGAAGACAGAGATGATTCATCCCCTCCCTTCTACACATCCCTGAACATACATGATAAGGTGCTGCATAATTGCCTCATGGATTCAGGAGCTTCCCACAACCTTATGCCCAAAATAGTCATGGAAGAATTGGGAATGGAAGTGACAAAGTCTTATCACGATTTATACTCTTTTGATTCAAGCAGGGTGCAATGCCTTGGAGTCATCAAAGACTTGGTGGTCTCTTTATTTCAACTGCCAATGAAGAGTGTGGTCATGGACATTGTAGTAGCTGATGTTCCCCCCAAGTTCGGCATGTTGTTGTCAAGATCTTGGATTAAAAAACTTGGGGGAACATTACATATGGATCTCACATATGCCACCATTCCAGTCTTTGGAAGGGAACACAGGAGGTTGTACAAAGAAGCTCAGTTGGCCTACATTGTTAATGATGAAGCAGACCCCACCAATCATTCTATCTTTGCACTTGACAGTGATTTGGGGTCTAGTTTATTGTAGCTCACTGATACTCCTGAAGCCCCTTTTCAAATCAGAAAGCAACCCATATTTAATCACGAGATACCTCCTCCAACCATCTATGTTTGGAATATGTTCTTTGATGGAGCTTCTTCTACCGAAGGCGCTGGCGCTGGAGTGGTTTTTGTGTCTCCTTGTCAGGAAACCATATCCTTGTCATACAAGCTAGAATTTGAAGCTACCAATAATGTAGCAGAATATGAAGATCTTGTTCTGGGTTTAAGGGCTGCAAAAGAAATGGGAATTGAAGAGGTAGCGGTGTTCGAAGATGCTGAGTTGATAATCCAGCAAGTCAGAAATGCTTATCGGGCTAAGCATCCTCGACTCAGGGGTTACAGAAATGAGGTGTGGGACTTGATTGATAATTTCTTCTTAGCTATCAACATTTCTTTTATTCCAAGAGAGAAAAATACTTTGGTCGATTCCTTAGCTGTCTCAGCTAGTCTATTTAGGATCCCTCTGTCGCCTAAGATCAAATATGATGTTGAGATAAGATATAGGCCATTTGTTTTAGACAATATCAAGCATTGGAAGGTATTCGAAGACGATCTTGAAATCAAAAAAATTCTTCAGTTTGTCGATGAATTTTCTGCATTGCACATTGATCGGGATCCTGATCTCGAAAGTCACCCTCACCCTGAGGTATTTTTAAATAAAATTGTTGATCACTATATTATTCATTTGCCTAGCAACCATATTCCGAAGGGACTAGTCCCTTTAGAAAGACTATTCGATAGGAATGATGTGGCAGTAAAGGGTAGGTTTACAAATGGAGATGTTGATACAGCAGAGTGCAACATCGGCACACAGGAGAAGCCTAAGTTCATCAAGTTGTCAAGCAATTTGACCAAAGAGCAGAGGGTTGAATATACCAAGCTATTAAGAGAATTTTCTGATGTGTTTGCATGGACCTATGAAGACCTCAAGACATATGACACATCTGTCATTGAACACAAGATCCCACTGAAGTGAGAGGCTAAGCCATTTAGGCAGAAGCTAAGAGAGATAAATCCCATGTTGTTGTCTGTCATGGAGAGAGAAGTGAAGAAGTTGTTAGATGCACAAATCATTGTCCCCTTGAGATATTCTGAGTGGGTGGCCAATTTGGTCCCGATGAGGAAGAAAAGTGGAGAAATCAGGCTCTGTGTTGATTTCAGAAACCTGAATAGGAGCTCAAAGAAAGACAACTATCCCTTGCCCAACATGGAACACATATTGCAAAGGGTAACTGGTGCATCTAGGATGTCCATGATTGATGGTTTTTCTGGCTATAATCAGATATCAGTCATGCTTGAGGACAGAGAAAAAATATCCTTCACCACCCCTTGGGGCACATTCATGTATGCCAAAATGCCTTTTGGATTAATGAATGCAGGAGTAACATTTCAGTGAGCCATGGACATAGCCTTCATCGAGGAGAAATATCAGTTTGTGTTGTTCTATTTGGATGACATCATAGTCTTCTCCAGGTCTGATAAAGAGCATCGTTGTCACTTGAGGAATTTTTTCTTGAAATGTTGGAGGTTTGGCCTTTCCTTAAATCCCAAGAAATCTTTGTTTGATATGAAGGAGGGGAAGCTGTTAGGCCATATAGTATCAGCAAAGGGAGTGAGAATTGATCCCAGCGGGGTAGAGGCAATTCAGACCCTGTCACTTCTCAGGTCTAGAAAGGAAGTTCAGTGTTTTTTAGGGAAGATTAACTTTCTGAGGAGGTTCATCTTAAATTTTGTTGAGTTGGTGAAACACATCATAGCCATGCTCAGAAAGGGGAACGAAGTAAAATGGACTACTGAACCCAGGGAATATTTTGTCCAAATAAAAAGGGCATTGACTAAGGCGCATGTGCTAATCAGTCCTGATTATTCCAAGGATTTCCTAATTTTTTCTTTTGCTTCTTTTGATACAGTAGCAACAGTCTTATTGCAAAAAAATAAGGAAGGGCAAGAGAAACCCATTTCCTTCTTCAGTAAGGCATTAAGAGATGCAGAAATCAGGTATGAGATCATGGAGAAGCAGGCCTATGCCTTGGTGAAAGCTCTCAAAGCTTTCAGATTATGTGTCTTGCACTCAAGAGTGATTGCATATGTTCCTTCAGCCTCTGTGAAAGACATCCTTATCCAGCCTGCCATAGATGGGAGAAGAGGTAAATGGATTGACAAGATCCTTGAGTTTGACCTGGAGATAAAGCCCACCAAGTTGGTTAAAGGGCAGGGTTTAGCCAAGTCGTTGGCTGAATCCAATTGCAAGGCCTTAGGGGTTAGCTTCATCAACGCTTGCTCAGGAAATCAGCAAGCTGAGTCATCCAACAAAATCTCTCAGGGTGGCTTATCACTAGCAGAATGCACTTGGCACAGAGACATTTTGTACTTTCTGCAAGAGTTGAAGCCTCTTGATGGAATGGGAAAAATCAAGGCAAGAGCTTTAAAGCTCAAGGTGGTCAAATATTGCCTTACTGACCAAGTCTTGCACTAGAGAGATCCTCTAGGGGTGTTTTTAAGGTGTCTAAACCCACAGGAAGCCTAGAAAGTTATGTTTGATTTCCATAGCGACCTTTGTGGAGGGCATCATTTATGGAAGACCACAACCCACAAAATTTTCAGGGCTGGGTACTATTGGTCCACCTTATTCACTGATGTCTGCAGAGAAGTCAGAGCTTGCATCAAATGCCAAAGGTTCTCAGGAAAGTAGCAGCTCAAATCTCTGTCGCTAAAGCCTGTAGTAGCTTCAACACCCTTTCAACAGTGGGGGTTGGACTTCATTGGAGAAATTCATCCTCCTTCAAGTGGCCAGCACAGGTGGATCCTAACTGCAATAGACTATTTCACCAAGTGGATAGAAGCTACCCCCACAAGGAGTGCTTCACACAAGGTAATTATCAACTTCTTGGAGGATATCATAGCCAGATTTGGTTGTCCCAGCAGAATTGTCACTGATAATGCTGCTTCTTTCAAGTCTGAGCCTCTGATTAAGTTCTGTGAGCAGTTCAAGATTTCACTAATTCACTCCACTCCCTATTATCCTCAAGGAAATGGACTGGCAGAATCTTCCAATAAAAGTCTAATCAAACTCATTAAAAGATTATTGGAAGACAATAAGAGGGCATGGGATTCAAAGCTCAAATTCTCTCTATGGGTCGATCGAGTGACAACAAAGAGGTCCCTGGGCACCTCACCTTTTCAACTTATGTATGGGACGGAGGTTTTGTTTCCCACTCAGCTCGCTTTACTTGTAGTGAAATTCTTTCAAGATCATGAAGAAGAGCCAGACCATACGGTCAGAAGAATTCGTCAATTGGTGAAGTGAAACAGGTCAGGGAGTAGGTAATGGACATAGCTCATAGTCATCAGCAGAAGATCAAGCAGGCCTTTGACAGGAAGGTCAGGAAGGAGGAATTCGAGCTGGGATATTTGGTTCTTAAGTGGGATGCACCCAGGCAGGATAGGGGCAAACACAACAAGTTTGATGCCCTTTGGATCGGGCCCTTCAAAATCTTTGAAGTATTCTTAAATAACACGTACAGGTTGTAGGATTTGGAGGGTGAAGAAATTTTTAACGGCCGAGTAAATGGGCATTTCCTCAAGAAATGTTTTGTTTGAGCCTTAGATGGCTCCTCTGTTTTTGTAAATATTGTTTTTCTGTTTATTTTTGGCTTAATAAATGACTCCATAGCCCAACAGAAGGCAACTAGAACTGCAGAAGGAGTTCTTAGAGCATCGCAAGGATGACTCTATCCCCCATGGAGCCTAATGTTAGAGCCAATTCTTGCAAGGGGTGTTTCTCTCTCATTTTGGACCCTTGGTGTAAACACATAGAAATGGGGTTTAAAACCCCATCAAATGTATTTTATTCAAAGGCTGCAGTCATGAACGCCAAGCACAACACATAGAATGAGTCCATTTTGGGCTTAAAATAAAGTGAGCGGGCATTTTGTTTTCAACGGCGATGATCCATGGATGGAACAGATCGACGGTCATCGGGTAAGCTTGAGTCACAGAGTTGCACGAGGTTTAGTGCATGGGCTCATCTCTTGTGGCCAAAGTCACGAAATGATCATTCACGTTTTCGGCTACATGGCGCATGATTAAGCTCTGTCAGCATTCCAGCTACCGGGACTTTGAAAGAGAAGGGGTCGCTCCTCCACTGCATCGAGAAACGTCAAAACCCAAAACGCGAAATGTAAAAGCCCCCCTAGGAGCCATTTCGGCATTCCGGCTACCGGGACTTTGAAAGACAAGGGGTCGCTCCTCCACTGCATTGGGAATCGCCGAAACCTGAAACGTGAAATGTAAAAGCCCCCTAGGAGCCATTTCAGCATTCTGTCTACCGGGACTTTGAAAGACAAGGGGTTTCTCCTCCACTACATCGGGAATCGTCGAAACCTGAAATGAGAAATGTAAAAGCCCCCCGGGAGTTGTTTCGGCATTCCGACTACTAGGACTTTGAAAGACAAGGGGTCGCTCCTCCACTGCATCGGGAATCGCCGAAACCCGAAATGCGAAATGTAAAAGCCCCCCAGAAGTCGTTTTGGCATTCCGACTACCTGGACTTTGAAAGACAAGGGGTCGCTCCTCCACTGCATCGAGAATTGCCGAAACGCGAAATGTAAAAGCCCCCCAGGAGTCGTTTCGGCATTCCAGCTACCAGGAATCTAAAAGACAAGGGGTCTCTCCTCCACTACATCGAGAATCGTTGAAACCTGAAACGTGAAATGTAAAATCCTCCTTGAAGACAGTTGCATGGACCTATGGCTATGTTGAGAGTGAAAGCTGAAGAAATGAAGGCTGGACTCCAAGTTTTGGAAAACCGACACGTGGTCACTCTCTATGTATTCAGTCTCATCCACCCTCCATGGAAGAAGCAGTTAACGAATATTGAGTAGGTGGTTGAGACCTCAGCTCAATCCATAAATGGAAGGCATGGGAAGGGTCAGAAGTAGTCAGTTCGTGGTACTCCGATGGATAGTTTTCCTACAGAAGTCGTGTCGTCTGAAGCAGTGTCAGACAAGAAGCTGTGTGTACAGTCTAAAGGAAGATCATGTGCACGTAAAGCCTTAAATGAGGTAGCTCAGCTACCCTCCTGGGTCCAAGGAGGTGAATTTCTCTGAGTATATATATTCAGTTTTTGTATTTTTGTAAGGATGGATGGTAGAGCAGAGCTCTCGACTGTAATGTTTTAATGAAGCACTGGTTTTCCTGGCTATGTATCTGTATATGAAATTGCCTTGTTTAATGTAAGGTGGCTCTCTTTTTCATCTTGTTTTGATCTCATACTGAAAGGGTTCGTGATTGATTGATTCACATGAATCGTCGTGATTGTGTTATGATAAAGGATTTATTATAACGATGTTATGTTCTTTTAGTGTTTCTGCTTTTGAATATAAGAATTTCTTGTGTTCAAAGTTTTCTTCTACAGGTTGTTGGAAGCTCGATGCCTACAACGGCCCTTCGCATTTCCTCACAGAAGTCTCCCTCCTACTCACCCTTATTACAACTTATTGTCTGAAGTTAAACTAGGACCTCATCTGCTTGTGCACGCCTAGACTAGTTTCTGAGTTAGAACGATATTGTTCTGAGTTCACTTCCATTCATCACCCTTTATCAACAAATAGTGACATAAACTGATGGGCTTCAAGCTTACTCCTGTTGCAATCCAGGAGTGAATTCTGACGCCAACACTAGGCACGAAAGTTTTCCACACCTTCTAGCTTGTCAACAAGCTTAGTGCTTGCAAACATCTTTTACCTGCAGCTAGGAAAATGACCAAAAAATGAAAATGCTTAAAATTGAATTATGAACTTACCAGGAGGTGCGTTTGGCTAAGGCGAGTATCCTGGTGTGGTTAGATTTCAGAAAATCCAAATTTTACCCCTTCAAACTTGACCAACGGATTTCTGGACTGGTGCTTATGGTTTTCTGGTACCTTTGGTTTTCTGGTACTTCTGGTTTCCTGGTACTTCTGGTTTTCTAGTACTTTTGGTATTGGTGAAAACTAGGGTTTCACTTTCCGGGAGATATAGCCACTGAAAAGGTGCGCCGAAGATGCCAAAGTGTTCCTTGAGGTAGGGTGCACTTCTCTAGATGGTTTTGGGGCTGAAATTCTTCTTCAATAAAAATCCCTAATTTCCATGTACGACAATAGTGATGTTTTTCTTCTTCTCATGAAAGATGCTCTCTTCAGCTTAGCTCTGAAACCATGTTAGATTTTAAGCTATTATTAGGTTTCTTTTCAATTCACTAGATAACCATAGCATATATAGGATCACTGAGAAATACACAATCACAAGAGACACATCATTTATCTTGGGAAACCCTCATGGGAGAGAAAACCCAATAAAACCTTCTTTAATATAGATAGCCAATACAATGCCAAGAGAATAAACGAAACGATATAGAAAGTCCTCTCCCAAGTATGCGCCTCTCTCTCTCTTCCTTCTTCTCCAACTATAGCTCCAAACTTGCGCTCTAATGAACAAGTGAGTGAATGAACAAATGAGGCGCTAGCCTCTCTTATTTATACAATCTGATAGGTGTTGAACTGAGGTGTCTTTTCATTGGCAGGGCTGACTTCTCATTCTGGGTGGTTATAACCACTTTAATATATTCTGGGGATCAACTTCTCATTTAGCATATTACAATTAGGGTTTGAACAATCCTCAAAAGGGGATTTGGTCATTTATAATTCACAACATGATCAATCCATAAAAGGGGATTGATCTAATGAATAATACATCAATAATAAATATAATACTCTTTGCAGTTACAATATTTCAACACGAGTCTCGCTCACCCAACATAAGGTGATGACTCAAGTAGAGACAGTAGAAATTGAATGCGTCTAGAAGCTACACCAAGTGGGGAAGAGACATTGACAGGATTGGCGCAGGTGCAATTGCAACTGGCCAATCTGACGATGCAGTTGCAAGATATGGAAAATAAAAAAGTCATGCACAATCATGTTTGGTGTACCACATGTCGCGATGAGGGGCATCCAAGGGATGAGTGCCCTGCACTTCTGAACTATGTGGTGACGGGGGCGTCAAGTCCATTCCCAACTGGACAGTCGAAATGGTGCAAGATACGTCAAGAGTGGGGCAATGTATGATCTTGCTGCCCAACTTTGCAAAAGTACCTAAGTGACTATATATTACAGGTCCCATCTCCTCGATCTCCATGATCTGCGTTCCTCTATCAACTTTCTTTCAAGATTCGCACTGGCTGTTGTTATTTCCAATTTAATTGCTCAATTCAAACCTAGACTGCTCATGCACTATGTTAGGTTGTCGCTCTCGAAGGATTCTTGATATGGGATAAAAAAGGATCTACTTTATCGGCCACTCATACCATTCTTTTGTTGTCACGACCCAAAAACTATCCTGCAACTCTTGTTCTCAGGGGATCAATCAATTCAGTGTTCTTGTCATCATATTTTCTTTAAGCGCTTCGTCTGTGTAAAACGTCTGTCTTGAATTCCTTCGATCGCTACTCATCATAAGTGCTTTGTTGACTTAGCTGCTGCAAAATTTTCCTCAGTCGATGCTCAATTTTTTATTCAAGTGCTTAGTCATTGCTTTGTTGCTCATCATTTGTTGTTGCAAAATTCTCAGTTCATGCTCATATGTTCTGTGTCTATGTCAAGTCACTATATAGTTATGTTGCTTCAATTCTATGGCAATATATGGAGTCTTGTATTATTATATGAAGGATGACTAACCGACTCTAAGACTTTACAAGAAACTTTTCCTATAAGACTTACTTCATGTTGTCGATTAGGTATCGACTGATGTTGGTGAAATCGTCAACAAAAAATCGACTTACATTACATAAATGGAGGGGATCTTCTGCCTTAAAAAAAAACGCACGTTTAACCCCTCCCTTCTTTAAGCTCCATTTCTGACTCAATTTTTATATTAAATAAAAAATCATATATATATATATATATATATATATATATATATATATATATATATTNATATATATATATATATATATATATATATATATATATATATATATATATATATATATATATATTCAACTCAAATGGTCCTTCAACTCGACTATAAGTCGAGTTGACTTGACTAATTTTAAGTCGATAAACATAAACTAGAATGATTAAACTTCATGTAATACATCATAAGACTCAACTTACAATGATTCCATAGAGTGCCACTTTTCCTTAAACTTAGAGTGACCCTTTGATATGACCCGTAGTGTAATTCAAACATTGTTCAGTCGATTCAAATTTCTAGGCAATACCCATATTCTACTAATCATTGTCGATGATGTTCTACTCATGATGAGATCGACCATCCATGCACATGGCAGACACTATTTTTTTTTTCTTTTTTTTCTAGTCAGTTGATCGACATGCCTCGAATGGGTATTGGGTTGTCTCCAAGTCATTCGACATTCATAATAGAGCACCATGATTGGCTTATATTTCTTCCAGAAAAGAGATTGACTGTTTAAAATTATTCGACTCCTCGGTAATTATCGTCTAAGCAGTCGGTGATATTTGGTTGGTCTTCGACTTATTGTCGACTTTCAACAGATGTACTAGTCGAGTCGACCTAATTCATTTATGCCCGTAGACTGCATACGACTTTTGTTGTTGTCGTGTTCCCTCGATTTGTTGAAATTCGTCGATGGCCGCACAGTGAAATTTTGTTTTTGGTTTTGGACTGATCTAGCATTAAATTGAATAATTTATTTCGCTTCATGTTATTCTCCTAATGAAAGGAGTCGAACATCTCTCCTACAGACACTTCGAGTGTTGTAAAAATTGATTTCTTGAGCTTCTCTTGTTTGGTCAGCATTTTTTCGAGACCACGCAATTATCAGTTGTAGGGAAAACCATCAGAGCTTCCTTTGGCCATCTCTGTACTGATTTTGTAGTAGCCATGGTGGGAGAATACATTGGGAATGATGGAGTAAGAGCGAGGCTGAGTGACTGGTAATTACAATGATGGCTTCACAAGCCAGTTATTGGTGATGGATTTTCTTCGTAAGCCAGTGAAAACGCATCTGTATTCTCATATCAATACATAAATCGTGTGAGTGTCTTATTCCTTTTCAACACATGTTGTCCTGGGGACTACAAACCCTCTTGTAGATTCGATTGCTAAGTAGAGTGTGGAACATCAAAATCTCCTGGTCACGTTATTTCAATGGCATCTGACCAGTGAGAATTAATTTGAAAATTCATTTATTGGTCCATCGACAATCATCTTGATTGAACCTTTCAATGCAATTCCTTGATTAGATTATATTCTTCCATTTGTAGATTTATTTTGGTGTCAACAAAGCATCACACAATCTTTCATTTTCGACCTGGTTGGCAACAACAAGATTCTTTCGGTCGCCTTTCCTTGTGCAGGGTTGTCTTTATGATGGCATTTTCATGAAGAAAACTTTTATGCATCATCCATGAGCAACAATTTTGTCAATTCTTCAAGCACGGTCGAATATTGCTTGTATCTTCAACATCTAGCATCCAGGAGAAATCGACCAACACACAACAATCCACGAGCAATCCTATCTCTTCTTTAGCAGCATCCACGTTTCGCGAACATCTTCAATCAATAGGCAATCAACCAGTGAGCAACATAGATCATCATTTACGAGCAGCAATCGATCCTCTTATTTCTCCATCTTCTTCAGGTTCAGACCACCCCCATCCGTTGTTGTTGTCACCCAACCGGATGAAGGAGGCAATGACTCCATTGTTGTAATATTGTGGATTACAACGACATTCACAGAGAGACTACATTATAATCACAACACACTCACTCATGAGAGAAGAGAGTAATTGGGAAAGTAAACCAATCCATCGTTTATTTGTCATTCATAAGTATAAATACATACGAGAGATGGTTGGAGCAGTTGTAGCCGCTCCAACTAATCATTCCTTAAGATCCTTTATGTGACATTATTGTACTTACTTACATATTTATCCTTATTACATATGTATTTCTATATTTACTTATATATTGAAGTATGATGACATTACAAGGGTCTAAGAGGCCTCCCAACAATACCCATGATGCATTTTAGGTATAGGAAGAACAAAAGGGTGGTGATCATGGCGATGCTGAAAGTGGTGGATACCAAAGAGGTCTCAGATATGGATATGGGTGTAGTCACGACCGAGGATATGGCGGAGGGGGAGGTAGACCCTCCACTTGTTTCAATTGTGGATAAATTGGTCATGTACCAAGGTTTTGTACCAAACCGAGCGTGCTTTGTGCATATTTCTATAGTCCCAAAAATTTCATAGAGGAATTGACCGACTTAGTGATGAAGTGGGAAGAAAATAAGATGCATTGCAATATGGCGCAAAAATAAGAAAAAATATGGAGAAGCCAATGTTCGGGTGGTAACCCGAGAAGGAGAAAAAACAGGAAGGGATTGCAAGCAGGATGAGAGCTCAGTTTAGAATTCGGAGGGGAAGATAAAAAAGGCAACACAACCCCATCCTAAGTTCAATGATGCCCAATAGAAATAGTTTATGTGCGATGCGTAGAGAGCTATTGAAGAAGAAAGAGCATGTGAAGAGTTGTAGCACACAACACAAAGATCACTCAAGGAGGATCAAATCCATGAAGAAGTGCAATTGGTGACACAAAGGGCATTAGAGGAGGCCCATATCCGGGAAGAAGTGCAATGGGAGGCACAGAGGTCACTAGAAGAGGCTCTCACCTGAGAAGAGTTGCAGTTGATCCAGGTGGATATTGGTGGCCACCCACCTATTCCAATTAGCTCCTCGTGTCCATTTTTGTTCAACACATCCTTCTGTACTGCTTTATAATTGTGATTTCTACACTTCTGGGATTGTCTGAAGCCCCACACATTCTCCAAGTGGATACGAGTGGCCTCTCACCTAATCCAACTGGCTTATTTTGTATGTTTTCATGTCAGAACATCTTGTTGTACTTTCAGGGTTATTTTGGAGCCCTAAACATTGTTTTATTGGCTCACCACAGTTAGACTATAGACGAAGTCAGAGTATGATGGTGGAATGTGTATTTCTCTAAAAGACCTTTCTAATGGGCTATCATGCGCCTCAAACAGAGTTCGTATGCAAAAATTACGACCCTAGGAAGTTGAGGTACCAAATTACACCAACTTACCCATATGTCCCACATGACTTTTGGCGTTTCACCTTCTAGGGTTAGGTTTTTTGATGTCTATGGTTTTGGCATTCATGAGTAATATGAAAAGGGCCTATGGAGCCTCATTGTAATCCATTCTACTTAGATGGATGCGCGTAGCAGCTACATCTCTTCTCAGAGATAACTACCACCATTCAAGCAAGTTTCAGTTATGCAGTTTTACAGTTTTAGACTATTTCATTATTTAATAGAAGATATTGTTCACTGGATATTTGTGTTATTCTTCCTATCTATGTGTTTATTATACTCAGTCTGTTAATTAGTTTGTTCCACTCCTAAATCCGGATCAATGGTATCAGAGCAGTCTGCTCTTCATTTATTTTTCTTCGTGCATGTCCCCGACAAGGTCTGGATACAAGAAGTTGGGACTCGAACCAATCGAGCCATTACCAGATCGGTCGCACCGAGTTCGACAACAACCCATGGGAGACGAAAAGAAAGATGATGGAGCAGGATATCCTATTAAAATGTTTCTCGAGGAATCCCTTGCGTGACAAAGGAACAGAATGATGGACAACTTTGCACAGATCCTTCAATGGTTTCCCACGGGAGAAGCATCTTCATCAAGCGGCCATGCAACCCCCTTCAAGGTACAGGTAAATTTTGATATTCCATTATTTGAAGGACTAATAGATGCATATGTTGTAGATAAATGGTTGAATCTGCTCGAAGGATATTTTTCAATCCACAATTTTTTCGATAGGGAAAAGATCACTTTTGCACTCCTCAAGGTTGTTCCCCATGTTAAAGACTGGTGGGATACTTACTTTGAGGAAAGGTCGTGGAGGAATCTACAATTTTTGAGGTGGCCCCTACATGGGATTCCTTCTGGGACGTCATTAAAGAACAGTACTACACTATTGGAAGCTACGAGGACCAATACACCAGATGGACCACCCTACGTCAAGAAAGGGACCAAATAGTACCAGATTTCACCAATATTTTCCATACCCTACGCACCAAATTGGGTATCAAAGATTCTGAGCGTCATCTGGTGCTCAAATACCGTCGTTGTTTGCATAGATACATTCAAACATAAATGGAGTTCCTGGACATCACCTCATTGGACACGACTTATAGATACGATGTCAAGATCGAGCATAAATTTAAGCAGAAATGACAAGAGTTTGGATCTGCAAACCCCTCACAGTCGAAGCAGGGCAAAGGCAACCCCAACCCACATAACAAGGGACCAAGTCGAGATGGCCTCCCTTAGGACAATCCATCCAAGCTGCAACACAAAAAGGGCAACAAGAAGATGAAGAAGGACATGGGAAAATAGTGTGAGTACCATAAAAGTCCTTGGCACAACACCAAGGAATGTCGCTCCAAGTAGTCCCTCGTGGGCGAGCTGAAGGCTTCCGAGTCAGAGGTCGATTCGGATTTTGAGTCAAATCCTGAAGGAGGGAAGTGGATTATCGATGTTGAACCTAGTGCCACAGTCGCTACCACCAAAGTCCATCCAAGTAAACCATAAGAACCAGAGGAAGGGGAACTTCTCTTTCACTCGTAGATGTGGGTCAAGGGGGCTCCGATTCATTTCATTATCGACAACGGTAGTAAGAAGAACCTTATTTCATCAGAGGTCATCAAGCGACTGGACCTACCAATGACACTGCACTTGTAGCCCTACACCATCGGCTGGCTTCGTCAAGGAAGAGATCTATGTGTCAGCCAACAATGTCGTTTTCCCTACGACATCAAGCCTTTCAAAGATGAGGTAATGTGTGATATTTCTCCCCTTGAAGTTTGTGATGTTCTTTTAGGACAACCATATTTGTGGAAGCATCATGTTGTGTATGAGTCTAGACCCCGCAGTGTTATTATCACTTTTGGTAGACAATTGTACAAGATCCCAGAGGTGGCATCGCCCACTGCTATTTCTTTAATATCTGCTAAGAAATGCAGTAAGGTCATTTCACTGACCGAGAAGTTTGTCTTCTTTGTGATCCATGATCACAATAAGCAGAAGGTTGTCGCCACATCTGTGGCCTCTACACAATGCTTCTCTTTGCAACAAAAACAAGTGGACGGGATCGTGAAAGAATACAGAGACATCTTTGCCTCACCTACAGGGGTACCAACACACTGCCAAGTCAAGCATCCAATTGATCTAACCCCTGACGCACCTCTACCTAATGGACTAGTCTATTGCCACTCACTAATGGAGAATGAAAAAATCAGGCATTAGATCCAAGAGCTTCTTCAAAAAGGGCACATCAGACCCATCTCCTCCCCTTGCGGAAGCCCGATTGTACTGGTGCAGAAGAAGGACTGAACTTGGCGACTCTGCATTGATTACAGAGCCTTAAACAAAATTACAGTTAGGAACCGCTACCCCATTCCCAGGATTGATGACCTTCTTGACCAACTCAAGGGGGGAAATTTTCTCAACAAGATTGACCTAAAGTCTGGTTATCACCAGGTTGTCATCGAACCAACTGATGTCTGGAAGACAACCTTCAGGTCTAAAGAAGGTCTCTACGAATGGCTAGTCATGCCCTTTGGCTTAACAAATTGATCCGAAATCGGATCTAGAGGCCTGACAGAGCTTGAAAAATGATAAGAAAATGAAAGTGCTCAAAATCCAACAAAACCAACGCCATTGCGTCCATCTCGTCTTCATGATTCCGGTGGTATATTTACTTTATCAAATGGGTTCCATATGCGAAAGTTATCGCGTTCTGATCGGAAGCCCAAACAGGTAAAAAGTCAAAGGTCAACTGGTCAAAAAGTCAACGCTGATGGTAGCATGACATCAACATGCTGATTATGAAGTAGATGACGTAGCACTTTCTGGCTGATGGTGATTGGGCAGGTTCGCTGACAAGGTAGACATGTGGCAAGCAACTGGACCAGTCAATAACTGACAAGTGGCATTAATCCGTCAAATGGGGAGATGCCACGTGGCCTAGTCATGGGCAGCCACGTGGCACCCAGTTATCAGTTGAAGTGGCATGTTTCAAAAATTGTTTTTGGGGTCCATGGGATTTGAACCCATGACCACCACCAAGCCCAACACCTTAAGAAATGGTCTTTTGCCAATACACCAAATGATTGCTTATGATATAAAACCTACAATATAAAATATATTGCAAAGTATTGTATGGAAGGCGGAAAGGGGCTGGGGACTTAGCCCCAGCCCATGGTTCAACCCGTGGTCTATATGACCAACCACTCAAAGAGGGCACGGGCGCATAGCGCGCAAGGATAAAATTGTTAGCCATTGGGTCCTATGGTTGCACCGAGAACCGGGAGCTAGCGCCAAATGGAGAAGGGCTAGCGCTTGGCCATATGAATCCATGTGACCCTGCCAAGGGGGCGCGCACGGATGAAGGGGGATTATGTTCAATTATAGTTATAAAGTGGGTTTATAACTGATTTTTGGGTTTCTAATTATTGTTAAACCTATTTTTAATGTATTTTCTCCATTTTTGGGGGATATTGGGCATTTTTGGAGCCTGATTTTTGGGAGGAAGTTGGAGATGAGTAACCAACTTCCTAGCTATATAACCCAAGCCTGTTTGAGGCCATAGGAGGCATTCATAGCAGAGTTATGCTGAGGAGAAGCCAAGCCAAAGCCATTTTGAGGCAGAGAAGCTTTTGAGGAGGAGACGATGTCGGACCATTTCTGGGAGCTCCAGACGTCCGTTTTGTGTGTCATTTTCTTTGCATGGCTCCAGAGATCTGGAATAACATGAAAAAATCAGTCTTGTAGCCATTTGGCATTGCATCTATGTACTTTTTAGCTTTTGAACAGAAATAAAGAAGCCTCTCCCACAGAGAAAAAGGCCCGGAGACGTAGGCAAAGTTGTGTCGAACTCCGTTATCAATCTGCGTGTTATGGTTTGCTGTCTATTATTTCATTTCAGATCTGCATATATGTATATGGCTGTCATAATTCCTCTTTTTTCCTCATTCTTTCACTAAGTTTTCTCAAATGGTTAATTAACGCATGCAAAATTAAAACTCAACCATAAGTCATTAAAAGATCCTACGGATCAAGTGGTATCAGAGCACATCTGACCCCCGACACACCTCTACCTAATGGACTAGTCTATTGCCACTCACTAATGGAGAATGACAAAATCAGGCATCAGATCCAAGAGCTTCTTCAAAAAGGGCACATCAGACCCATCTCCTCCCCTTGCGGAAGCCCGATTGTACTGGTGCAGAAGAAGGACTGGACTTGGCGACTCTGCATTGATTACAGAGCCTTAAACAAAATTACAGTCAGGAATCGCTACCCCATTCCCAGGATTGATGACCTTCTTGACCAACTCAAGGGGGGGAATTTCTTCAGTAAGATTGACCTAAAGTCTGGTTACCACCGGGTTGCCATCGAACCAACTGATGTCTGGAAGACAACCTTCAGGTCTAAAGAAGGTCTCTACAAATGGCTAGTCATGCCCTTTGGATTAAAAAATGTACCATCCATGTTAATGAGGTTGATGGATGATGTATTGAGACCCTTCACCAACTCCTTTATGGTAGTATATTTGGATGACATCCTCATCTTCAGCAGAACGTGGGAGGAGCACATGCAACATATTCAATGGGTTTTGAGCACTCTACGGCAGCACAAGCTTTATGCCAACTTGGAAAAATGATCTTTTGGCATGAACAAGGTCCAATACCTGGGCTACATTGTTGATGAGCATGGGGTACATGTTGATCCAAATAATATCCAAGTCATCTGTGACTAGCTAGCCCTGACCACACTGATCGAGATTCAGAGCTTCTTGGGACTAGCCAATTTCTACCGTCGATTCGTGTTGGGATTCTCCCATATTGCATGGGCCCTTATCCAAGTGACCAAGGGCAGTGGTAGGGACACATTCATGTGGGGGAAGGAACAACAATGAGCATTCGATGATATAAAACATCACTTGTGCTCAACCAGTACTCTCCTTACTTTGAGGTTATATAGATTATGGATGAATCTGACCCATACCCCGCATTGTTGAGTATTGACTAGGGCTTTGAAAATAATGCAATGTTTAATTTGAAGAAGAGGCAGATGTCCCTCACAACAGATACCCTGTGCATGGTCGCACCTATGGATCTGTATGAAGGAGACAAATACAATGAGTGAGTGGATGAGGATGCACAAAGCTCGACTATTGAAAACATATATAATATAACTGGGTGCAGGGAGGATTACATCAACCCTACCGCATATGGAGAATTAAGTTGGAGAAGTGTCAAGTCTTATAATATATATTCTAAATATTCCATGTATAGGTGGAAAAACAAGTTGTATGAAGTCTCTACTCACAGATGTGTAAGGATAATGAAATCAATGTGTTGGATAGGATTTGAGCTATGAGATGCCCCATGGTTTGATTGGATAGGGCCGGTAGAGGCATTCATCATACAAATGAAAAAGTTCATCCCTATGGAATAGATGATTCATGCCATAGATGCAGTGGTCCGAGGGACCCCTACACAGTGGTGGGTGACACATCACATGAATATTCAGAGTTGGGCACATGTAGCTGAGTGGATAAAGGTTCAGTTCCATCCCATCACCGCTTTTGAATTGGAAAATCAGTACAAGGGTAATAAGGATCCCCAAGAACACATTTCTTTTTGTGAGCAACACTGGAATTCTAAGAATATCACTCAAGCTCAATGGGTCCATTGGTTTGTCCACACTATGGATATGGTACCTAGAAGTTAGTACATTCAAGAGGAGCTCATAAAGAAAACAATTGAATGGACCCATATGAGCTCCCAATTTTGTTTAACATTCAACTTCATAGTAGAGGATCTAACTCAAAGAGAGGCTCTCCTCTGGATTAACGATTTTGTTTTTCATTGGAAACCAAAGGAAGCCACACCCAGGGTGGTCTATTTGTATCATCAGTCGATGGAAAAACTAAAAGAGGCAGTACATTGTTGGAAGATCGATGTTGATAATATTGATGACGATGACACCCGTGACATCCAGATCAAAGAATCCAAAGGAAAGCACACACTGAAGGGTAAGGCAACAAAGATGATTGCACTATACTATAATGGTAGGATTAAAACCAAGAAACATAATATTAGCACCGAGGAAGTGCCCAAGATGGCCATCATTGGAAATTATTAAGATAAGGAAACAATCACTTAGGTTGTTGACCTCCTCAATGAATATGAAGACTTGTTTCTGCTGAGTTTTTCTCAAATGAAAGGCATTGCAATATCGTTGGGTTCCATGAAGATTCAGCTCAAACCAGATGCAAAACCGGTCAAGAGAAGACCTTATCGATTAAATACAAAATATAAGGAAAAGGTACGAAAATAGTTGGATGATGGGATCATTGTCCTTGTGGAGGAGTCTAGCTAGATTAGTCCTATGGTTGTGCAACCCAAAAATATCGTTGACATTTGAATCTATGTAGATCTGAGAAGTCTCAACGTAGATTGTGTCCACGACCCTTTCCCTGCACCTTTCATAGATGAGGTGTTGGAAAATGTTGGTGGGCGGGAAGCCTAATCTTTTACAGACAGATTTTCAAGGTATCATCAAGTTCGAATTGTAGAAGAAGATCAAGCCAAAACCACCTTTGTGAAAAAATGGAGGTCCTTTGCGTACACAGTAATGTCCTTTGGCTCAAAGAATGCCCCCACAATATTTTCTTGGATAATGGTTGCAGCTTTCAAGGAATTCATCCATAAGTTCCTTGAAGTTTATTTGGATGACTGGACAATGTTCAATTTGTTGAAGGAACACGTGCAAGCCCTTTGGTTGATGTTGGATCGATGTCGCCACTCCATATTTCCTTAAATTTGAAGAAATGCATCTTTTGTACACCATTTGGCACATTGTTGGGCCGCGTCGTGTGCAAGGATGGATTGTTGGTGGATCAAGCTAAGATCACCACTATCTTGGATATGGTGGACCCAATTTTGATTCAGGATATGTGTGCCACCTTGGGTTATACCGACTACTACCGTCGGTTCATTCAAAATTATGCCAAGATTGCCACCGCATTGGAAAAATTTTCACTCAAAGATACTAAGTATGTTTGGACACTGAAATGCAAGGAAGTATTGGATACTCTAAAAGAGAAGCTTGTCACTGCGACAATTATGGGTTTTCCTAATTCGTCTAAGCTCTTTCATGCCCACGTAGATCCTTCATCCATTGCGCTGGGTATGATTCTTGTGTAGCCAAGCAAAGACAATATTGATCATCCAGTATATGTTTCCATTCACAAGTTCTCAGATGCTGAAAATAATTATACTACAACAAATCATGAGGGTCTTTCCATGGTATATGCATTGCAAAAGTTTTGCCATTACTTGTTTGGGACGCCTTTCAAATTATTTACAGATCACTCTGCGCTCAAATATTTGGTCAACAAGCCCATCTTAGGCGACCAAAATATGCCATTGGGTATTTCTCTTCCAAGAGTTCTAGTTTGAAGTTGTAATCAAGTTGGGAAAGTACAATGTTAGACCAGATCATCTGTTCTGGCTTAAGACTGGAGAGGCTAGTCACATCCTAGATGACGAACTCCCAGATGCACAACTCTTCTGAGTTGAAGCAATTCCTAATCAATTGGTCGAGATTGTTGAATTTCTCATGTCAGGACAACCTCCATTAGGGTACACCCAGGCTCAATGTCATCAACTAGTAACCCACATTGTAGATTATCAGTTGATTGTTAGGAAATTGTATTAGTTGGGCGTATATGGTATCCCATGTCGGTTTGCATTAGAACACGAATGAGACCCAATTTTCTATGAAGAACATGAAGGTATTGATGGAAGACACAATGCAGGTAAGGATACAATGCGTAAATTTTTACGCACAGGGCTCTAGTGGCCCTCACTCTTTGCATATGCTAAGGACTATTTTAAACGTCACGACGTAGGTCAATGAATTGGAAAGTCGTTCCAGAGAGATGAGATTCCTTTATTTCCTATGACCGTGATAGAGTCGTTCGACAAATGACAATATATTTTATGGGTCCTATCAATTCCCCCGCGCGTTGCATAGGAGCACACTACATTATTACCGTGACCAAATATCTGACTAGATGGGCCGAAGTCATGCCAGTCAAAGACTGTACATTAGAAGCGACGACGTGCTTCATTTTTTAGAATGTGATCACTAGATTCAACTGTCCAAGGGTGTTGATGAGGGACCAGGGCTCGCATTTTCTGAATGAGACCATTCAAGAACTCACTCAGGAGTTCATGATCCATCACCAAAAGAGCACTCCCTATCATCCTCAAGCCAATTGTACAGTTGAAGCTTTTGATAAAATTTTAGAGCATGATTTAACCAAAGTTTGTAATGTGCAGCATGATGACTAGGCTCAACGAATCCCAACAATATTATGGGATTATCGAACAAAATGCAAAACATTGAAAAAACACATGCCATTCAGATTGGTCTATGTAAAAGAAACGATCATGCTGTTGGAATTTGTTGTTCCTAGCCTCCGGGTTGCCCTAGCAACCCAGATGAAATATGACCAGTCCCTTCAACATAGGTTAGATGAACTCATGGAACTAGAGGAGGACCGAATGTTGGTAGGGTTCAACCTAGTGATTGAAAAGGAATGACAAAAGGCATGGCATGATTGCAACATCCGTTAGAAAATCCTCCAGCCTGGATATCTAGTTTTTTTATACGACAACAAATATTTACAACATCCTGGCAAGCTACACACACATTGGTTGGGTCCTTTCTGGCTAGTCTACGTTAGTGAAGAAGGTGCCGCCAAGATGGAAACATTACAAGGACAACCGCTCAAGGGACTTTTTAATGGCAGCATGTTGAAGGTGTACTACGACTCGCAAGGGTCAAACGTCATTTAGCTCCCTCTCTCAGATTTGAATGTTGGTAGAGTAGGTTTAGTGTAGGATGTACATTAGGTATCATATCTCCTAGTCGGTAGAACTTACCTTTTTGACAACACATAATTCACATCAGTCACACAGGCGAACTCGATAGATTGACAATTTTGCAGATTACCCAGATTTCTAAATCAGGTCATTGTTATGGCATCTGTATAAGCCATGGCCCTAATCACGAATTCACGAGGGGCTTGGTTGAGTTTCATGACGATCATGTTCATTGAAAGGTAAATTTATCCAATTTGGGCAGTTCACACATGCCACAGGTACACAGTCAGTGATGTCACCACAATCCCCAACAACCATCACCAGTACGACAGATTCAACACTTGATCTCCCCATGTGTGATGCTTAGCCGCCACTGTCTAATTATTGTCCAAGTCATCCCCTCTGTCAGATATTTCTATAACCCCATATTACCCCTTCCCCTAGTCTCCACTCTATATATACCCCCTCCCCTATACTCTCAATGGAGTAATTCTCCATGCCCCACTCTCTACCACCCCCACTTTTGACTTCCTTCATCGGTTGCTTCACAATCCTCCCCAATCACTCCTCCTTATCCAATTCTCTTAGTTCTCTTTCCAGTTTCTTGTTTATGGCATGGCTTAGAATACTGTCAACACTCTGTATCACCAAATTCAATTAGGCGGCCCAAGAACCCTCAGTTCATTTTTCACATCGATTACCATTTTTTCGTCAACTACTAGGATGAGGGCCTTCCCTCTTGTTTTTTAGCAAGGTTCCACACTAGTCTGCACACTTCCCTAAACTGTATTTCAAAGATGCAGTAGTTCACCAGTTCTCTAAGCCTGCAGTTGCCTAAATTGTCGCCATGGATCATCACCTTTTTTGATAGGGAGATACCCTAATCTCTTGTTTTTTGGATCCTTACTCTCATCTCTTTCCATGTGTACTCACCTTTCCTTGTCCTCTGTCCTATCCTATCATAACAAAAAGACAAGTAGAGGACATTGCTCTCTCTTAATGGGGCCTAAGTGGGTTTCAAGGATTAGTGTTTGGATAATGTGCTTTAAACATATCCCTCATTCACCACCACAGACACCATCAAAGGAAAAGGGTCAAGCATCTGGCCAAATGAAGCCCACAACTATCACTTCCCTGGGGGCTTGCTCAATTCCTCCTAGAATATATGTCAGGTTGCAACCGTAGCTTGGACAAATGATTTTCTCTTACTCAAAATTGGCTGCAACAATAGCTTGGTTTGATGCTTTGGTCCGTCGTTGATGATGATTTGCAATTACTTAAGACAACGACAACACACTGTTAATGATGTCATCCCTCTCATATTAGTGTAAGGTTACAACTTCATCAAGTTAAGTGATTTTCTCTTACTCAAAATTTCTGACTTTACCACACAAAATTGTTGGCTTGAGGATGAGCCAGGTAGTAGTGGTGGGGGTCTGTTGGCACCCAAAGTTTTGGGTTAATCTTGTGCATGTGCACAAACGAAGTTGTGCACGCTCATTTCAAGTTTTGTATGCACCCATTCTAGTTTTACACGCGCTTAAGCCAATGTGCGGAGAATGACAAGAAGTGCACGCCAGACTGAGTTTTGATATTGTGCGCCAAGCCTAAAGTCTACCAAGTGCACGCTAGCCTGATTTTTTTCAGTTGCACCGAAAATCAAGAAGACGCGTGCCATAATCAAGAAATAAATCATCGAGAAATATTCTCGAATGATTACTACCAACAACACAAGGGAATAAGGGGCTGATAAAAGATGAGCTGGTGAGGCAGTTAATATTTCCCAGATTCCAGAAGGCTATGTGCATTGCAGGAAGGCGCCAAAAGCATGTGCGACAGTTTGTCAGTAGAGTGAGTGGAGCAAAGCAGAAAGAGACAAAGCTCCTAAGTAGAGAAAGCTATAAAAGGAATCAACAACATTTGAAATAGAGTTAGAGAGATAGACACTCACCTAGAGGATTCATTGAGTTGTCTGTTGTGTGTCAAGCTCACTATGAGCCTTTGTAATGTTGTAATGCTTTTGGATATATGTCTGAGTCTGTCATATGTCTGAGGTCTAAAAAGATGTGCATAGCACAATATGTTGTAACCTTGGGGAATTATCTAAAGAGGACATGAGACTATGTTGTTGTTGAATATAGTTTACTTAATGTATGCTTGTGTTATATGGAATGGAATGAATAATAAATATGCAACCGTTATGATCTATCGTGTGTCACTCATGTGTTATTTAGATATGTGTGTGTATTGTTTTACATATTGATCAATATTAACTTGAGGTTAATGGAGTGTATGCATGCTATCACGAATGGATCTCTATGTATTTATCCCTTCATCTCCATCACAAGACCAAATGGCCTATGTGATCCTCATTGCGTCTCGGGTGAGACCTTCTTCGGCCTTGGCTAAAGATTGATATGCCAATGCTTTGGGGTTTTTGTTGGTCAACTCTGGATGAACCCTGGGTCTAAACTCCCCAATGTTAGGAAGGATGCACATAAGCATGAAATGACCCAACACTCTCTAGCACTCAAACACTACATGACCATTCTCAAGACACATTGTACATCTAATATCATGCTTTCAACAAGTCTAACTTCTTATTCTATCTAGACTCGAAACACTGTTGTTAGTTTTCTTCTCATAAATTTTTCTTAGATGCATTTCCACTCATATCCGAGCATAACAAATACAAACTCTACATGTTCTTAGATACTATGAAAAATTCCCCAAGCATTATTGATACCTTTATAATTTACATCAACCCAAAGTTTAGGGTAGGTTCATGAGCTTCCCTTGTAGTGAAGGTTGGGGGTACAACTATAACAACTAAGTCAAAATCTAGATCAATCCTTCTAATGAAGCGAATGGATCTTACTTCAAGTGAGACCTTTCAAGGCTAAGTATTCATACAAAGGATTGCTTTTAGAGAGCTAGATAAGGAAGGGATACCTTATTTAGCTCACACAAGCCCTTTTACAATTAGTCCTTCTAGCTCAAGTGAGACCTTTTAGGACCAACGCTTCTAATCCACACAAGCTCTTTTAAAATCAATCTTTCTATCTTCTATAAAACCTTTCAATAGTTATCCCTCCTAATGAATGGATTTCAAAGTATCTCCCCTACGAGAGATCAAGGTCCAAATAGAGAAGGAAAGGCTAAATGATGAGCAAAGGCTCGAATGTGAGAGCAAGGGATCAACCATTGACTAGACTTTACAACAATAGGGACCTTGATTTTGGATGGAAAAGTGGACACCTTAATAATGAATAGTAATAAGATCAAATCTTGATAGCAAGAGTTACATCTATTAGGAAGTAACCTCTAATAAACCATTATGGTAGTGTTCTTGTTACTTATGTTGAGTTTGGTATGCGTGAACTCTCCTAATGACTCTCAATTGTTGTGAGGGTTCACTTTATTTGGATTTACAAAGAGCTTGAAACAATGATTCTCAATCTTGTGCACGCTCTTACCTACAATTACTATTATGAGGGTTCACTTTGTATGGATCTAAAAAGAGTTTGAAACAATGCGAGATAGAGAGATTTACCCTTAAGTTCTTTTTAATCCCTTTTGGTGCTTAATAGATTCGAAGTTAAGATGGATTTATGTTAGTCTACTTGGAACTTGGATGGAAAAGTGGACACCTTAATAATGAATAGTAATAAGGTCAAATCTTGATAGCAAGAATTACATCTATTAGGAAGTAACCTCTAATAAACCATTATCGTAGTGTTCTTGTTACTTATGTTGAGTTTGGTATGCATGAACTCTCCTAATGACTCTCAATTGTTGTGAGGGTTCACTTTATTTGGATTTACAAAGAGCTTGAAGCAATGATTCTCAATCTTGTGCACGCTCTTGCCTACAATTACTATTATGAGGGTTCACTTTGTATGGGTCTAAAAAGAGTTTGAAACAATGTGAGATAGATAGATTTACCCTTAAGTTCTTTTTAATCCCTTTTTGGTGCTTAATAGATTCGAAGTTAAGATGGATTTATGTTAGTCTACTTGGAACTTGGATGGAAAAGTGGACACCTTAATAATGAATAGTAATAAGGTCAAATCTTGATAGCAAGAATTACATCTGTTAGGAAGTAACCTCTAATAAACCATTATGGTAGTGTTCTTGTTTCTTATGTTGAGTTTGGTATGCGTGAACTCTCCTAATGACTCTCAATTGTTGTGAGGGTTCACTTTATTTGGATTTACAAAAAGCTTGAAACAATGATTCTCAATCTTTTGCACGCTCTTGCCTACAATTACTATTATGAAGGTTCACTTTATATGGATCTAAGAAAAAATTGAAACAATGTAAAATAGAGAGTTTTACCTTTAAGTTCTTTTTAATCCCTTTTAGTGCTTAATAAATTCGAAGTTAAGATCGATATATATTATTCTACTTGGAACTTAAAATAATTTCATTTCATTGCAAAAACATTCCTTCTGATGACTTAGAAACTCTCAATTGTTATGAAGATACACTTTGTTTGTAAAATAATGACTCTCAATTGCTACTAAGACTCACTTTGTTAGGGTTTACAAAAGAGAATTTGAGGTTTTTTTAATTTGTTTAATATTTTTTAATTACATGTTTAAAGGGATTTTGAACTTATCGTCCATAAAATCAAACCAGCAATTTAACCATTAAACCACGACCCAACCACTTGGTGACTTTACATAGTCACTCACCTATATAAATAAATTATAATATTTTTCACTTACAATTTTACATATCCAGAAAATATAAATAAGTAAATAATCACTATTGTAAATACTTTTTTCACACCCTCATTTTGACTAGACATCCATATCCGTATGTAAAAGATGACAAGTTCATGTGGAAACAGACTATTAATACTCTATAAATATTTTTAATGTATATAGAAATCTAATTTCATGAAAATAAATTTTGTTGCTTATCATGACTGACCCGAAGGGCATCTGCAGAGATACGGGCGGGACAACTGATGGCATTATTTGGAGGTCGAATTCCATCCGCCAAGTCAGCAGCCACCTCGGCACTTCAGATATGGAAGGAGGGTACGTCCTTCACCTCCAGCTCAGCACAAACCCCTCGACTCATTCGTTTTACCCTTCAATCCCCGAAACAGGTAAATTTCTTCTCTACTCTCTTATTACTGGTACAATTTGCCGCATTGTAAATTCATTTGATCAATAACTATACATTTTAAGAACTGGATATATTTTAGGCATTAGAACGCAAAATTTTAAGAACACTGTCCTAAAGCGTTTTTCCCAATTCTGAATCCATCCGGATGTTCAAAAGTTCGAGTTTTGGATTAATGAAAAATCTAACTTATATAGATTCCAAAAACTGGAGGCAAATTTGCCATACGATTAAAAGGCATCCAAAGTATTTTGGTTTTATCAAAAAAAAATATTTAGATGCCAATAAATGGTAAAACTTTCATCCTCTGATGCATTTTCTCTTCTTCCCAGTATAATTTCAGTACTAGAATTTTTTTAATTGCACTTTGTATCTATTTTGGATGAACTGCTGAATATCGTTCAAGGGCATTATCAAAACTCTTTTCTTGGACCCTCTGTTTTTCGTCTTTTAGAAAGGGCATTGTCAAAACTCTTTTCTTGAACCCTCTGTTTTTCATCTTTTTATTTCTAAACATATTGGGAAAAGATGCACTTTTTTGGGGTTCACAGGCATTCACAAAGCCCATTTTTTGAAATCCCCTTTTAGTTCTTTTTTATTACAGAAAATATACTTGGAAAATATTAACTTGAGTGGGTGAATCCATTTTTCTGATCATTGGTTAATTAGGATTAACTTGAGTGGGTGGTCATTGGTTAATTAGGATTAACTTGAGTGGGTGAATCCATTTTCTTGGTCGTTGTTTAATTTTTGACATCTTATGAGCATTAGTTTTGTTCAAATGAGTAAGATTTTTGATTTTGAGTTTTGTTTAGTTGGCGAAGCTCAAGGTTCAATCATAACTCATCTAAGAGACTTGGGAGGTTTGCACTGGCCATTTATCATTTTTTAAATATCCATTGTTTTGATTCATTAACTTGCAATTTCGCTCATATTGGTCCCTGTGATTCAGAGCACTCTCCAAATCACAAACCCATTCTACGCGTCCTGAAGAAAAAACATCCCATGATGGGGTAGACTCACTTTGTGATAAACCTTCCAGAAACTTAAGAATCCAATTTTGGATGAGAAAAGAAGGGATTAGTCTTTGTCATATTTACTGTATTACTCCTACTTTTCTCGTCAGTGGAGGTCTAGGGATGGTTATGAGTAACTCTAAAGTTGTCTTCCTTAGATCCTTGTGTTAGAAATTTTGGCTGGCAAAATTTAGGTTTTTAGTGCACCAAAATTTCAAGGGCAAAGGCTTATCAGCATGTTGTGCTCTCTGATAAACACACCCAAGTGGAATTATCAGCTCTGATACCACTTGGATATTGAGGCAACCCAAGAACCCAATAAGACAACTAATATAACACAACATGTTCTTTTGCAGAAACCTCATTGGTTATATCAACATGCACTAATCTTTACAGACGATGCCCAGTTAACAGTGTGCTAAGGTGCTAAGTAATAAAACTTCTATTATGAACTATTTCAGATAATCACTTAATCATGTAGATCCAACCAGTCAACACACATGGAATGCAAGTACTTAGAGATGTGGATCCAACCATCCAACACTCATGGAATGCAAGTACTTAGAGATTTGCAGGAAAGCCAATTTAGTGAACTGAAAAAACTGCAAATATACAAGAAGATACAATAGAATACATGTTCTCCTTCAATAACATATAAATCTCAGACTGTACAATGGCTCACTCTAAACTACACAAAACTTTGAAACAATTACAGCATGGAAATGCGGCTCCCCAAATTCTAAGAAACGGGGAATTTACAAAATAAAAAACATAGAAACATTTCAAAAAATAGATTTTTTGTGCATTGAGTTATCCGGGTAAAGCACATCCATATTTATTTCATCAATGTTTTAAACCAAACCTATGTGCTCCATGATCTGGATTGAAAAGATCGTGAGGAGAAAATCAAGATTACCAATTTTAATTAATATCAATAAAAACTGGTCATCTGGATTTTCTCCCTACAGGATTACTAGTTTTTATTAATATTAATAAAAATTGGTAAGCTTAATAAGTTTTTTACAATTTTTTGAACCTGATAATGGACCACATAGGTTTGGTTTAAAATGTTGATGAAATAAATATGGATGTGGTTCACCTGGAAAACTTAGTGTACAATGGAACTAATAGTCAAAGCCTTATATCTGAAAAGATTATTTTTGCTTAATGAGCAAATTATCAGGAAAATTAAAATGATTGTAGAAATTTTGAGAATCGGGCAATTAATGTAACTTCTGAAATTTCACCTCAACCTGAGCTTTCCTGGATCTATTCCCTGTGAATTTTCAGCATTAGGGCTGATCTGAAATATTAAATGACATTAATAATATTTCACTTCTCTTCAGCCCAATTTCATACAGCAGCCCAAGAGAATAAATACCATAAAAGTGTACTTCAATGCCCCAATAATACAGCCCTTAGAGAAGACTTTTCCAAGCATATAACAGCTCTGTATTCTCTTATTACAGCAGATTATAACAGCTGATAATATGCTCCTTCATATTCAAGATGCATTTTAAATCGCTTAACCAATTCAGCTAATATGTTATGTTAAATCAGCAGGAACAAGTGCTAGAATCTACCCAATCAAGAAGATAACGTAAGCTGAAAATCAAATCTGCAAATATTACAATATTTGGACAGTTGGAAACTTCATATATATAAGAGATGAAGTACAAGTACATAAAATAGTTTTGTCACAATGCTGGTACAAGTCAAACTCTCCAGAGTCCAAACCCCAACTAGGGAGACCATAAGAAAATCTTACCCACCAACTCCTAGCTAGGAATCAACTCCTAACCAAAGCTGGTCACTTCACCAAAGATCATTTACAAACTAGCATTGCCATTGGCAATCCCTCCTTGACACCTACACTTGTATCCCACAAGTGTACAAGATGTCCCCTTCTCTTCTTGCTCTGTAAACTATCATGGATATTCCACTGGAACAGTCCGTCACGACTCACAACAACTCTTGTATTATGCTGAATTTTTTTATTATGCAAGTTTATTTCCTTGGATCTCAGATTTCTCATCACTAGCTTATTTCTCAAATTTGTGTAAATAACTGAAATACAAAAATGAAAGAATAGGAAAATGAACACACCATCCACACAAATGAACTCAAAATTGATCCTAGGAAACATGATTACGGGAGAAAACCTAGGTAGAAGGTGAGGCCTATGCTTTGCTCTCTTTTCTTCAGTTATGCAAATGCAAATACAAAGAAAGGGGCACTCACTATGGAGTTGCTTATGACACCGTGTCTTGAATGCCTTCTATAGAATCTTCTTCCTCCTTTGTTTGCTCTCAAATCCCACTCCTAGATGCTCTGATCAACTATGGAACAATTACAATGCTAAAGAAGGGAACCCTTTCTCCTCCTAGTGGCCTAGTATTCAACATAGCTTGATAGTCGTCTAGGGTTAGAGTTTTTGCGTGGCTCAACCCTCAATTGGTTAGGGTTTTGGACCTTCTAGAATCTTGTTGAAAGTCCACATATGTGGGTAATGGGGCCGACGTGGCATCCAATTGGTACCATGGTAGTCAACAACGTCAATCAACTTGCAGGAGGCATAATTTTTGCATACAAGCTCTGGTTGAGGTGATTTTTGCACCATTGGAAAGATCTTGGTGTGTAGAACAATGTCAAGGGGTTGTGATATATACTCGCAAATTTTTGACCACCAAAAATGTTGTTTGATGCTTCCAAATGGCTTTGGAAGGTTTCAGACCCCAAATCTCCAAACTTGGACCTTGTTAGAATTAGGGTAAAAATGCAAAGCAATAGTATCTTTTTGATTTCAGTGATCAAAACAGCTAGATCTATCAATCAATAGAGTTAGAACACTTAGAATTTAGATCTAAGAGAGACAGCAATAAACTTAGTGAGATCAGAAATATAAAACTTAGATCTAATAAGAAAGAACTCTGCTGATGTAACATTGAACAGATCTGAATAAAACCAATCTGTACAATAGATCTAAACTCAAGATGATACACAATAGAACAGTCTGATCAATCCACAAAGATCTAACAACTAGTCTGATCAATCCACAATAGAACAGTTATGGAGGCAATTGTAAATTCAAAGTATAGGTTCAGATCTAAGTAGTTGATACTTAAAGCAAACTAGATCAAAGCAGTACTGAAGCAAAATCAAGTCAGATCTGAAAGAGATGAGTGGACAGCTTACCTGGTGCAGCAGCTTTACCTCTGAAGAAAGAACAATGACCATAGGAGATGTAGAACCCTTTTGTATGCTCAGACAAAGGTTCAGTTCATAGATCTATCAAGGATCTCATGCCAATGAATGAAAGAATTTTCTTGCCACAATAGGATTGAACTAGAAA
>ML776927.1:1229111-1276178 GCA_009831015.1 Picea engelmannii
GGGCCCTAGGCTTATCTAGGGGCTTTAACTGCTTGGTCCTAGACCAAGAACCCCAGTCGTATACTGGGGGCCCTCTCAGGGGTCTTTACTGCTTGGTTCTTTACCAAGAACCCCAGTCGTATATTGGGGGCCCTCACAAGGGTCTTATGCCATGGCACTGACTATTTGGTCCCAGACCAAGTACCCCAGGAGTGCACTGGGGGCCCTAGATCTTGTCTAGGGTCTTAGCCATCCTCCAGGAGAATGGCTCTTGCAGCTGCTTATAAGTTTAACAGACCTGCCACTAAAAAGGACCCTACAAGCCAATTCCTCCAATTTTTCCACCAAGAAAGTACCAAGATAGATGACTACTTGTATAATGTTCCATTTCAGATCACTTCTCCTTCATAGCAAGCATAACAAGTAGCACTAGGGTTTCCAAATGCCACAAAACCCTATTCTTCTCTCACAAGAGCTACAAGATAAAATGCTTCCTTTGTTTCTTTTGGGTTTATCCAAAACCCTAGTCTTCTTTGCTTCTTTTGGGTTTATCCCAAACCCTAGTTTTCGTTGCCTCTTTAGGGTGAAACCCTAACCCTAGAATTTCTCTTGAAATTCCTCCAAGAACCTAGCACCGAGATAAATAGAAAATATACATGAAGAAGATTACAAGAAGACAAGTTCACCCTAGTATCACATCTCTAACTCAAGTGTCCCCGTGCCATCTAGGGATCAATGCCCTTCTCCAAGATGCCCAATGCTCCTCCTCCAAGGCATGCCCTTCTAAGCAAGCAACCACCCTTGATGTGCTAGAGACATGAAGAAGTCATCAAGCTACATAGGTCTACAATGCTCCAAGGAAGAGTGCCACACAAGCACCAAGGCAAGGTATGGAAATCCATGAGTAAACTATCTCCAATGTGTATGTCTGCTATAGTACAACCAAGTGTAAGCATCACACCATGCACTCCACATTATATTCAGTAACCCCAAGCTAACAATGATAACATAAATTATAATTCAATAGAAATTTCATGTAAAAATTAATTCCCATATATTACATTATGTAAAACCCAAAATTAGACCACTTGGGGTTTCTTGAAACTTCTTTTTTCCCCTTCTTAATAAAAAATAAATAGTTTTGAATTTCTATAAGGTGAAAATTCACGCATTTGGATTTTTTATTGGTAGTGTTTTTTTAAGATTTACTTTAATAGGGGTCGCTTGGGATCCACATAGCCCCAAACAACCATTGTTTGTGAGTAAACATGCGGGAATAGGTCCAAAATGTGTCTGAAACATCCCAAACCTTGAAACATCCGAGAAATGTTTTAAGACATATATGTTTCAAACCTGAAACATTTCTAGGTACTTAAATGGAGGGGGGAATTGGGTTTCCTGCAGCTTAGGGTTCACTCAAACAAATCAATTTTATTACTTTGAGGCTCACACATGCACTTTATAATACTTTGTCTCATTGATACAACATAACTTTACTAACTTTGATCCCAACAAGACTAGGTGAAGCAAGCATGTTTGATGTTGAAAAGAAGAAATGGTGGGGCATGTCTCGTGGCAATGTTTGACTGCCAAAACCTTTTGGGCATGGTTACAAGAAAAATACTACCTGTTCATAGTCTCCCTAGTTTGGTGAGATTCCATACTACATGTTCATAGCCCCCTAGTTTGGCGAGTTTCCCTCGACAATGCTTGGATGATCAGGGATTGTTGCAGAGAGTTTGTTGAAAAATCTAATCTCAAACACTTAGTCAATAATAGATTTCAACCTCCTATAGTTATTCACCAATAAAGCAATGGAACCACATGCATTTTATTGGAACTATGAGTAGAAATACAAGTGACTAAGCAATACAAAAATATGGTAGTGGAAACAACAGACAAAATCACCACATTTGACACAAGGAATTTTTGGGCAATGCCCCTGGAAAAAACCACAAGGGGAAAACCAATCTAGGAGATATTCTTCTTATTGAGCTCTTAGGAAAATTTTGAGTTTACAACAACAACAAAATCAACAATAAATACACAACAACTTACCTCTCTAAATCCACACAAAACACCTTGATTTTCGTGCCCAAACTTGCTGCCTCGATTTCTGTGCAACTGTACGTCATGTACAGTAGAAATACAACAGTATGACCCTTGAAATTTGTGCCCAGATATGACAATATGTCACAGTCCTCAGCTATACAGATTCCACCCAGCATAACACCTTGAACATCGTGCCAAACAGTGACAGAAATGGCTGCCTCGATTTTCGTGGCTTAACTCAATTGTACGTACATCAATAAATGTTGTATGGCCCACTTCAGCTGTTGTACGGTACAAGGTTGTATTAAATGTTGAAACTCTTCTTGGGATGCATGCCAATCCCCCTTTGTTGTTGCTGTCTTTCCTCTAGCTCAAACTCTCTTGGTCTCTCTCGGAATATGAGTGACTCTTCACATTCCTCTCCAAGCTCTCCTCAAAGTGCACCCTGTTAAAATTAAATTAAAAAGTACCTAGGCAAGTGTTTCTCATCACCTAGGTGCCTAAGGGGTGAGAAAGTGCCTATTGTGGACCCTCGTCATTTAATCTGTGAGATGCAAATTAAAAGGTGACTTTTTGAGACTTAGGGAAAGTGGGTGAATAAAGTGATTTTATCCCCATTGTTGATCTCGTCTAATCTCAACCATTAGATGAGATGACTCTTGAGATTCCCTCACGAGGTCGATTAGGGTAAGGAGGGCGCACCCATTGTTGGTTATTGAAACGTTTTTGAGAGAGAGCAAGAGAAGAATTTTCGAGCTTGAGGAAGAGGCCATTTTCTACAGAGCTAGGGCATGCTTTCCAAGGCTAGAAACTAGCACGAAAATCGAGGCAGGAGGTACAACATAAACAACATGCCATATAGTACGGATTTCCAGGAGTCTGTACAACCTTTTGTTGGCACAAAAATCGAGGAACATGAGCAACATTAAATTCTATCCATACAATATGGATTTACACAGTCTGTACGACTAAGTTTACTTGCTGTACTGTACGGATTTTTACAGTTCGTACAGTTTACTTGCTGCACAGAAATCGAGGAGATTTGTTGTGTGTGTTTTCTGGAAGTTTGGCATGGTTTTCAAGTAGGTCATACAACCATTAAATACCCAGAAATTTGTTGCTGTTGTTGGCACGAATTTCGAGGCATCCGTACAGCCAGTTGGAGGCACAAATATCAAGGAGCATACCTGTACTTTGTTGTAGAAAATTCTGGAATGGATTTTGAGGAGTTTGGCTCAGAACTTGTGTGAAGACTTGGAACGGTTTTCGAGATAAGTTTGTCATTAAATTTCTGAAGATGAATATGCTGTAACAAAATTTCTCTGAAGCTCACAAATAATAAAAACTCCCTCTCATTGGTTTTCCCCTTGTGGGTTTTTCTAGGGTCCCTGTTAGACCAAAAATCTCTGTGTTATTTTCTAAGTTTTTATGTGCTGCTGATATATTTTATTCTGCGTTAAAACAATGTTCAGAATCCTCATGTTTCAGTTCTAAAAATTTATTTTATGCTGAGTTTAATTGGCTGTCATAAATTTAGGTTTGGGCATTAAACATTGGCTGAAAAATCAGCGAGACTGAAATTGGGTTGGGGTCTGAAATTTTACATGGTATCAGAGTTGAGTTGAAGAGAAGCATAAATATTTCAGCAAGTCAGAAAATTGGGACAACAGTCATTTCACCGGACATAATTTTGAATTTTTCATTTTCAGCAGAAAGGGGTCAATTGCTACAGGTTTGAGGGTTGAGGACAGACTTGATGGGGCGGTAAAATTTGGTGCCTGGAAGGAGAGGATGTTCTTGTTGTTGCAAGAAAATGAGTTGTGGGACATTGTTGAAAATACCGCAACACATCCTGTGGTTGTACCTACTGATGCTACTCTTCTTGCAACTTACAATAAGAAGAGTATCAAGGCTAAGAGGATTATTCTTGATGCCATCAAGGACCATTTGATTCCTCACTTGACGGGGAAGGCAAATGCCTATGAGATGTGGGAGTCTTTGACGAAGTTGTACCAGAGTACAAATTAAAACCGGAAGATGGTTTTAAGGGAAAAATTGAAGAGCATAAAAATGACCAAGGCTGAAAATGTGGTCACATATATTACCAGGTTGACACAGGTGAGAGATGAGCTTGGAGTTGTGGGGGAGGCCATAGTTGACAGTGAGCTTGTGAGGACAACATTGAATGGAGTTTCCAAACAATGGGCTGTTTTTGCAGAGGGCATTGTGGCTAGGGAGAAGCTTCCCATGTGGGAACGTCTTTGGGATGACTTTGTTCAGGAGGAGACCCAGAGAGGTTATGTACATGGCAGTTCATCTACAGGTCATGATGAGGAGAATGTGGCTCTTGTTGCCAACAACAAGAATTTCAAAAAGGGTCCCAAGGGAGGAATCAAACCGAAGGGTGAAGGGAAGAAGGACATGAGCAAAGTCAAGTGCTTTGCATGCCACAAGTTTGGGCACTATGCAGGTTAGTGTCTGAACAAGAAGAAGAAACAAACATCAGCTTCAACAATGGTGAAAGAGTTCTTCACCAAGTTTGACAAGGAATTTTCCTTGGTTGTGTGTCTTTTCACGAGGACCACTCATTCATATATGTGGTATATTGACAGTGGTGCCTCTCACCATATGACAGGGGTTCGTGAGCACTTGACAGATCTTACTCAGATTGGTGATGTTGAGGTGGTGCTTGGAGATGACCGGGTGGTCAAGGCAGTTGGTTGTGGGACTGTATCATTTCAAAGGGAGTCTTTGCCTCCCATGTTGTTGAGAGAGGTCCTATATGTTCCGGGCTTGAAGAAGAACTTAGTATTAGTTTCTGCTATTGAGGAGAGGGGCTATGAGGTGTTGTTCCGTGATGGGCAGGTGCTCCTTTTTCCCAAGGGGTCTAGTATCACTTCGACCAAAGTGATTGGGACTAGACATGAGAAGCTGTATAAGCTTATGTTCCAGCCAACGAGAGCATTGTTTCATTCTACTAGCAACAGTGACCTATGTGAGCTATGGCACAGGAGGATGGCACATTTGCACCATGGGGCTTTGAGGGTACTTTGGGAGATTGTGACTGGAGTTCCAGATTCCAGTACAGAGCACTAGGAGTTGTGCAAGGGGTGTGCTTTGGGAAAGTACACCAAGACTGTTTTTCCTAACAGTGACAGTAGAGCAGCAGGTATCCTTGATCTTATTCATTCAGATGTATGTGGCCCGATGTCTTCGATATCGTTGACTGGTTGTTTATACTATGTTATATTCATTGACGACTTCTCACGAAAGTCTTGGATTTTCTTCATGAAGACCAAAGGACATGTCTTCAGTCGGTTCCAAGAGTTCAAATCTCTTGTGGAGAACCAGACACGGAAGAAAATCAGAGTTTTGAGGACAGACAATGGGGGTGAGTATACCTCCAAGGAGTTCATGGACTTCTGTGCAGGAGAGGGCATCATGAGAGAGTTGACTGTTCCTTGCAACCCACAGTCGAATGGGTTGCTGCGAGGAAGAACATGGCCATTGTTGGGGCTGTGAGAGCCATGCTACATGATCAGGGGATGTCTCTATTTCTTTGGGCTGAGGCATGCTACACTGCAGTTTATTTGCAGAACAAGAGTCCACACAGGGCAGTGGGGAGTACGACTCCCGAGGAGGCTTTTTTTGGGAAGAAGCCTGAGGTGGGGCACTTTTGGATTTTTGGGTGCATCACATATTCACATGTCCCTTCTGAGAAGAGGAAAAAGCTAGAGCCGACGACACAGAGAGGGATCTTTGTTGGGTACAACAAGACTTCAAAGGCTTTCCGTATATACCTTCCTTCCTTGAGGAAGACTGTCTTGAGGAGGGATGTGAGATTTGAGGACAGAGCCTTTAGGAAGTCACGAGGGACAGAGAGGGGTGAGCAGTCTTCACCTCAGATTCAGGTGATTCCGCAGCAGACTATAGTGACACAGAGTTCGGGGCCACCAGTTTCGGTGACGAATGGTCCATAGGTGATAGAGCCACAGATGTCAGGTTCGCAGGTTACTGGTCCACAAGTTTCAGGATCGAGTACTCCAGAGTCTACTTCAGGATCACAGTCTTCAAGAGATGGGGTTGAGCAGGGAGAGTCCCCTCCACGGGACACTACTTCAGAGAGGAGGAAGCTCAAGTGGCTTCAGGATACTTTGAGGGAGGCACAGGGTTCAGTGGGGAATCCCAGAAAGGCAGTGAGGGAGAGTAAACCTCTCGAGAGGTTTTGCAGCTACATCGCGATGGTGAGTAGTATTCGGGAGTCCGAGCCTTCCACTTTTGAGGAGGCTACTGGTAGACAGGTTTGGAGAGATGCCATGATGGAAGAGTACAATTCCATCATGAAGAATGATGTTTGGGAAGCTGTTCCTAGACCTGAGGGGAAGTTAGTGGTGAATTCTAGGTGGCTCTATAAACTCAAGCATGCTGCAGATGGAAGCATTGAGAAGTACAAAGCTCTCTTTGTGGCTCAGGGGTTCTCATAGGTTGAGGGTGTTGATTATGATGAGACCTTTGCGCCGGTTGCTAGATATACCTCGATTAGGGCAGTGATTTCCATTGTAGCAGAGATTGTTGATTTTTCTGAGTGTTTTCTCACCTTGCAATTTATCCCAATCCCGGTTTCAATCACTCCTTATCACTCCAAAATGTTTAATGCCCTTTCTCAATATTAATGAAATTTGCAAACATTAATATGCATTAAATTTCGAAATGAAATTTTGACTGAAACACATGAAATAAATAATCTTTTCTATGGCTGTCTTAAAACTCAGAAAATATATCAGCAAGCACACAATAAATGACACAATGAATTTTTGGTCAAATCGACCCTGGAAAAACCCCAGTGTGGGGAAAACCAGTGAGAGAGAGGGAGTTCTTCTTATTTCTTCAAATTCTGGAAATTACATCAGCAAAATTAAAACCAACAGATTACTTATCTCTTCCTCGAATTCCGTGCATGAATTTGACTGGAAGAAATTACAAAACAACACCCTCGATTTCTGTGCCAAGACTGTCGTACAGTACGGCCTGTCCCAGAATTAAATGCTGTGCGATTTACTTGAAAATCGTGCCCAGAAAATAGCAGCAGCCGTACGACCGCCGTACAACTGTACGGACGAGTTAATGCGCCCTCTCTGCCTCGTTTTGCGTGCTGCTGAGTATGCTGAACCAGTACAGTAAGCTCTGCTGTCCCAAATCCGTACGGTACGGATTTATTCTTCTGCTGGCTGCCTCGATAATCGTGCACTCTCTTTGCCTTGGAAATCGTGCCACTTTTTCTGCTGCAAACTCTCCTTCAGAAATTAGAAACCCTTCTCCTGTTCTTGCTCTCTCTCAACCTCTCAATCTCTCATGGACAGAATTAATGCTTATTTGGCCTTTTTCCTCCTTTAGAATCCCTAAGTGACGGTTAGGTTTCCCTTTTTGATCCAAGGGCTCACATTGCCCAAGATCAATGGTGAGAATTAAATGCTCCATTAAATACACTTTATTTAATTTCACTCACCCAACTTAAATAAAAACCCACTTGGTGCTTTAAGTTCCTAAGTCACTTTTCATTTTCTAATTTAAGGTTCACTTTACCACGTATAAAGTGACTTTATGAAAAAGACCCACTTTTAAGTTGTGGACCACATTCCTAGGTAAAAGTTTAAAAAAACCATAGGAACCACTTGTCCAAGGTACAAATCTTCATTAAAATTCAACAGAGATGGGTTGGAAGATCTACCGGATGGATGTGAAGACCGCATTTTTGAATGGCCTTATACAAGAGGAGGTGTATATTGAGCAACCTTTGGGCTTTGAGGTGCATGGGAGAGAGTCTCATGTGTGTAGACTGAAGAAGGCATTGTATGGGTTGAAACAAGCTCCCAGAGCTTGGTATTTGAGGATTGATGCCTATTTGCAGCAGTTGAGCTTTGAGAAGAGTGAGGCGGATCCCAACCTATACTTCATTGTGGTTGGAGAGGATCCTCTCATTCTCTTGCTATATGTGGATGATCTTTTCATTACAAGGGCAGAGAGGCTCATCACTAGCTGCAAGGAGAGCCTTGCTTCAGAGTTTGAGATGACTGATATTGGACCGATGCACTATTTTTTGGGATTGGAGGTTTGGCAGGAGCCTGGACACATCTTCCTGGGACAGGGGAAGTATGTGTGTGATATTCTGAGGAGATTTTAGATGGAGGACAGTAGGCCCATGACCACTCCTATGGTTACCAACTGGAAGAAGCTTCATGCTTTTGAGTCACAATTGGTGGATTCCACTTTATATCGTCAGTTGATCGGGTCATTAATGTATTTGGTCAATACCAGGACAAATATTTGTTTTGCTGTCAACACTCTCAGTCAGTTCATGGTGGAGCCTAGGAGAGTGCACTGGGTGGCAGTAAAACATGTGCTCAGGTATCTTTTTGGTACGGTAGATTATGGTCTGGACTATCAGAGAGGCGATGGAGTTCGTTTGGTTGGCTATACAAATTCAAATTGGGCAGGATGTGTTAGTGACAGGAAGAGTACTTCAAGGTGCTATTTTGGATTGGGCTCAATAGTTGTGTCTTGGTTCAGTCGGAAGCAAAAGTCAGTGGCATTGCGTTCTGCGGAGGCTAAGTATATGATAGCCAGTCAGGCCAGTTGTGAGGCCCTTTGGCTTCGCAAGTTGTTGATGGGATTGTTTGGTGTGCAGATGAGGCCTATCTTGATTTACTGTGATAATCAGAGTTGCATTAAACTCTCGGAGAATCCAGTTTTTCATGATAGGTCTAAGCATATCGAGATTTGTTATCACTTCATCCGTGACTATGTTTAGAGAGGGGCAGTGGAGCTACAATACATATCTACAGAGGAGCAGGTTGCAGACATACTCACCAAAGCATTAGGCAGAGGCAAGTTTGTATTTTTCAGGGACAAGCTTGGAGTGGTGAGTAACACTTTCCTTGGTAAGAGGGAGTGTTAAAATTAAATCAAAAAGTACCTAGGCAAGTGTTTCTCATCACCTAGGCGCCTAAGGGGTGAGAAAGTGCCTAATGTGGACCCTAGTCATTTAATTTGTGAGATGCAAATTAAAAGGTGACTTTTTGAGACTTAGGGAAAGTGGGTGAATAAAGTGATTTTATCCCCACCGTTGATCTCGTCTAATCTCAACTGTTAGATGAGATGACTCTTGAGATTCCCTCATGAGGTCGATTAGGGTAAGGAGGGCGCACCCATTGTTGGTTGTTGAAACGTTTTTGAGAGAGAGCAAGAGAAGAATTTTCGAGCTTGAGGAAGAGGCCATTTTTTGCAGAGCTAGGGCATGCATTCCAAGGCTAGAAACTAGCACGAAAATCGAGGCAGGAGGTACAACATAAACAACAGGCCGTACAGTACAGATTTCATGAGTTCGTACAGCCTTTTGTTGGCACAAAAATCGAGGAACAGGAGTAGCATTAAATTTTGTCCATATAGTATGGATTTACACAGTCCGTACGACTAAGTTTTGGCACAGTTTTCGAGGACAGTACAGTCAGCCGTACACAAGCCGTACCATACGGATTTTTATAGTCTGTACAGTTTACTTGCTGCACAGAAATTGAGGAGATTTACTGTGTGTGTTTATAGAAGTTTGGCACGGTTTTCAAGGAGGCCATACAACCATTAAATACCAGAAATTTGCTGCTATTGTTGGCGCGAATTTCGAGGCATCCGTATAGCTAGTTGGAGGCACAAATATCGAGGAGCAGACCTGTACTTTGTTGCAGAAAATTATGGAATGGATTTTGAGGAGTTTGCCTCGGAGCTTGTGTGAATACTTGGCACGGTTTTCGAGATAAGTTTGTCATTAATTTTCTGAAGATGAATATGCTGTAACAGAATTTCTCTGAAGCTCACAAATAATAAAAACTCCCTCTCTCACTAATTTTCCCCTTTTGGGTTTTTCCAGGGTCGCTGTTAGACCAAAAATCTCTATGTTATTTTCTGAGTTTTTATGTGCTGCTGATATATTTTATTTCTGCATTAAAACGATGTTCAGAATCCTCATGTTTCAGTTCTGAAAATTGATTTTCTGCTGAGTTTAATTGGCTGTCATAAATCTGGGTTTGGGCATTAAACATTGGCTGAAAAATCAGCGAGACTGAAACTGGGTTGGGGTCTGAAATTTTACACGCCCCCTCCTCTCTCTCAAGCTCCTTTTATGCATCTTTAATGTGTAACTTCCCTAACCCTTGGTCTTCCAAAGAGATGAACGGTCAAGATTAGATCTTTCCCTCTTGAGATCAACGATCACGACTTAATCGTCCGTTGAGTTCACTTAAATCACTCAAGTGACCCAAAAGTCATAAAGTCACTTTTACCCATTAAACAATAAAAAGCTCAACTTGACTTTATAAAATCACTTTATAAAGTAACTTTATAAACTCACTTAAGAGAGAAATATGCTCGATCTCTTCTACATGTTGGGGCCGCCAATGTAGAAGTACCTCCGAGCTACCAAAATCTAACACTCCCTCTTAGCGAGGGAGGTACTTCTGGAGCCTCCTCCTGGATCTGTCTCCAATCCCATCATGTCCTCTGCTGCTGTAGCCGCTCCCACTACACTGGAAGCCTCTGCTCCCTCTGAACTCAAATCATCTCCAACTACCTGCACTGAACTCTGATCAAGATCCCTATGCTCCTCCTCCATCAGTGTCATCTCAAACCTCACGGGTCTGCTGAGATGAGCCTCTTGCTCTCTCATTGACATTGATCCAAACTCCAAAATCCCTCTAGAACTCAGCTCCAAACTCCCTCTGAAGCCAATCACAGGCTGTCCCAACAACCTGTACAACCTCTCATACCCCTCATCCTCCAGAGTTGAAATTGAGAGCAGATTTACCTTCAGCTCTGGGACATGTGACACCTCTGCCACCTTTAGAGAACCTTCCGACTCTAGCTGGAAATCCACGGTTCCAACTCCCTTCACTACATGCATGGTGTCGACCCCACTATCCACATGCATGTCTGAGTCTGTCTCTAACACACTAAGGAACATCAACCTCATTCTCGTCATTTGGATAGATGTGCTTCCTGTCCTGTGAGGTGGCCTAATCACTGGACTTCTTCCCCTTACTCTTTCCTGCAAGAGCAAGATTTGGTTCCTCTTTGCAACAGAATAGACCCTACCCTAAGATCTATCATTTGATCTTGCTGGCTGCTATATTCACTTGCTGCTTCCTATTGGAAACCTTCTTCTGGAAATCCTCACAACAAGAATCTTTTTCCCTTCCCTTCCAGGCAAAACCCCTTTGCAACTCACTACAAATCAAGTGCCAAATCTCTTGTCTGCTGAACCTCAGAGCACCAACTCTGATACCATGTTGAAAAATCTGATCTCAAACACTTAGTCAATAATAGATTTTAACCTCCTATAGTTATCCACCAATAAAGCAATGGAACCACATGCATTTTACTAGAACCATGAGTAGAAATACAAGTGACTAAGCAATCTGAAAATATAGCAGCGGAAATGACAATGAACAACAGACAAAATCACCACATTTAACACAAGGAATTTCTGGGCAATGCCCCTGGAAAAACCCACAAGGAGAAAACTAGTCTAGGAGATATTCTTCTTGTTGAGCTCTTAGGAAAGTTCTGAGTTTACAACAGCAGCAAAATCAGCATTAAATACACAACTTATCCCTCTAAATCTGCACAAAACACCTTGATTTCCATGCCCAAACTTGCTGCCTCGATTTCTGTGCAACTGTACGGTCATGTACAGCAGAAATACATAAGTATGGCCCTTGAAATTTGTGCCCAGATCTGACAGTATGGTACAGTCCTTAGCTGTACAGATTCCACCCAACAGAACACCTTGAAAATCGTGCCAAACAATAACAGAAATGGCTGCCTCAAAGTTTGTGCCTTAACTCAGCTGTACGAACAACAATAAATGCTGCACGACTCACCTTCAGCTGCTGTATGGTACAGGGCTGTATTAAATGCTGAAACTCTTCTTGGGATGCCTGCCTATCCCCTCCTTGGGATGCCTACCAATCCCCTCTTGCTGCTGCTCTCTTTCCTCTAGCTCAAACTCTCTTGGTCTCTCTCGGAATATGAGTGACTCTTCACATTCGTCTCCAACCTCTCCTTAAAGTGCGCCCCCTCTCTCTCAAACACTTTTTATGCATCTTTAATGTGTAACTGCCCTAACCCTTGGTCTTTGAAAGAAATGAATGGTCAAGATTAAATCTTTTCCTCTTGAGATCAACGGTCACGGCTTAATCCTCTGTTGAGTTCACTTAAATCACTCAAGTGACCCAAAAGTCATAAAGTCACTTTTACCCATTAAATAATAAAAGGCTCAACTTGAATTTATAAAATCACTTTATAAAGTCACTTAAGAGAGAAATATGCTCGATCTCTTCGACATGCTAGAGCCGCCAATGTAGAAGTACCTTCGAGCTACCAAAATCTAACAGAGTTATGGTATATGATATGAGTGTCCACTATTTCTTCCTTTGGAAAAGAAGGTGCACAACCACTTTTCAAGGAAACAATTCCCTCTATAGCAACGAGAATCGATAGTGTTCAGAAAGAGCAATCCATGTCAAATTTAGAATTTTTGTGTTTTGGAATGATGTAGACTCCTTGCCCCTTGGGGCATGTTAGCACTGAAAGTCATACTTTGACTGCTAAAGTGTAAGCTTAGTACCCATCAGAATGTAAAAGATAATTTTGGTTTTGAATAGGTGGATCAACAAGATGGAGAAAGAAAGGGAGAGGGCAACAAACTGTAGATCAATAGGCTACACCAATGGGCAATGGAGTCACAAACATCCTACTCATCGAAGGCACAAAAGCTGCTCAACAAAAAACAAGATTATATGCTGATAAGTGGAAGAATGAAGAAGGAAAACATAAGGTAGAATGTTCACTAAACAAAGATCCTCTCAATTTAATGAATTAACAATACTTGAATATAAACAATGACTGATGGGCAAAATACAACAGATTCTCTGCTGCTTAGGGATCCATAAATCATTGATAGCCTTTGATCCTCAAATCTGCAATATATTCAAATAAGAAGAAATATAAACAAAAGGGTTACAATCTGAAATCATAGCTCTCATGAGTCTCCAATAGCAGTAATGCTTACAATCATAAAATGCCCACAGGCTTACAAATGAACACACACAGGAAAACTGCCTACTCCTACTCTCTCTAGCCTCTCTTGGCTCATCCATCCCCCTCTCCGTTAGAGATATCCTTCCTTAAATAGAAAATAGAATCCAAATAACCTTAGGAGGTCGAATCCCATCTCCTCCATTGGATTCTAAGCCTTGGAGACAGGTGGCAACAATCAAAGAGACAAAAATCCAACAAACTGCTAATTTTCGGGAATTTGTTGGAAGTCATTAATAAATTGTTTCCACCTCATGCCTGAGGCCTTTGATAGAGCTAAATCTTAGGTGCAGGTGTCCCTTGACATCTAACTGGTCCTTGAGAAGCCATTCGAATCATCCTTGACAGGTGGCAACCTCCCAACAAGGCGAATACCAAAACCGTGACCTCTACAGGAAATTAGGTAGCGCCGTTGTGCAGATTCGGTAGTGCCACTTCTATGTCTAATATCTCTCAAACCATAACACATTTTGAAAAACTGGGAGAGGTTTTTGTTATTTGGAATGTTATGAACAAAAAACTCCTCCAGTTTTCAAAAATATCTTCTCAATTGTTCACAATCCAAGTTTTAATTTAGTGACTCAAAACTGATAAAATAACTCTGCACAATTCGTTTTCTGTCAGAATTTAGGTAGTGCCCGCCTGTGTGTCTGCGTGCGATTGGGTAGTGCAAATCCGTGAGTGCTTTTGATGCTTGAACTTGGAGATTGGGCATAACCCAATATAGTTTCAATTTTCCCCAAAATAAATAAAATATCCCATAACGATTGTATTCATTTGCCAAAATGAATAATGAAGGATTTATGCAACGCTAAGGCATAAACCAATCTTGTGCTAACATAGGCTCCATGGGGGATAGAGTCTCCCTGTGAGGCTCTAAGAACTCTTGTAGTTTCAGTGCCTTATCCTAGGGTTGCTCCCAACCTTTAACCTCTGCAATCTGCTTTGATCTGTGAACTTCAACTGAAACCAAATGCAAATGAAAACTGAAACTGACAAAAATGATGAAAATGATGCTTGTTCATCAAGCTTATTGCACACACCTACTCTAATTATTGGGAAAATGAAGCATTCAAGTTACATGAAACAACCAATGAAGCCATTTCATCATTTTTTCAACTGTTTGAAGCTTTGAAATGTGCTTCCTTAAGCACTAGAGATAATTTTTACTTGAAGGCACGCCAAAGAAACATTTGGCAATACACTTTCCATTGAAGAAATCAATGAGCCTAGGCCCACCTTCTGCTTGCAGACAGGTTGCAAATGGATCCTGAAAAACATCATCAATACTTGCCTCTGCGACATTGCTTTGTGTAAAAAAGAAAAGTATTGCATTAAATCCTTCCTCCACTGTGCTTGGTTGTTGTATGGCTTGCTGATTTTCTGATTCATCCTCAATGCATATGGCCTTGGTCCACTCCTGGTCATGAGGTGTATTAGGAAAAAGGCTTAGTGATGCTTGTCTTTCTTTAATTTCAACCTTTCTCATCTAATAACATGGCATTTGATCTTGGTTGCTTGATGAAACTAAGCTTGCGTCTTCAAGTGGAATATGGGGTTGATAGGGCAGTTCATCACAATTAGAAGTGCCCGGGAAACTACATTCTTCTGTCTTATCTTCTGATTGTGAGGGATATTCATCATAGCTTGGCTTATGGTCCCAATTTCTCAGTTTTTCACCCTCTAAAATTAGATTGTCATTTTTTTCTTCTTTTTCAACAACAAAAATATGACATGAGGGTTGAAACAAGCTATTGTTGCTTTGATGTGAAGGGTACTTCTCTGATATAAGGTCTTCAACAGACTGTTCATGGAAATCATCTTCATAATCATCATACAAAGGAGAATCAATGACCATTTGACTATTAATGGCTGAGGGGATTAGTACAATAGCTGGGACAACTGGTTGTTCAGTGAAAACATCCTCATAGTCATCAAAACTTGGAAAATCATGGCACACTGGTTCATTAACAATAGGAGGGATTAAAACAACAACTGGTAAGCTATGAATTCGTTCATGACAAGCTGCAACACTATTCTCATGATGAAATAAATTTGAATGTAAGATGACCTCTTGACTTAAAGAATCGAGAAAAGGAGGAGAAAGGGAAATGATGGATTGTCCATATTGATCTTTCTCTTGGGGACCTAGATTTTGACATGAATGATGCATTTGTTCTTCAAATTTAGGAAAAGCATTATGAAACTCATCATCTAAGTCCTACTCTCTACAATCATCCCCTTCATCATCACTGCTAGAGGAATCATTTGCTGAATCCTGAATATGTGATGCATACCCCTCACAACAATTCTCAAAAAGTCTTTCAGCTGGATAAATTATCTTGCAATGAGAATAAAAAACATCATGAAAGTCCTTCAAAGAGGAAATACTAGAAGCAGGGAGTGTTCTATACCATTGCCTCGCATCGCCTTCCAATGAATACATGAACATTTTCATCAATATATCTTCATGATGGATGTCAAGTTGCTGCATCAAAGCATGAAATTCATGAACATGCTCAAAAGGGTTGTCATCCTCACCTTCATAAAATCTGGGCAACAGATCTTGCCATTCATCAATCTGAGACACATGATGTGGATAACCATCTATGGCTGAGAAATTGAGTGGGGAAAACATCCTAGCCAGGATAGCCTTCATTGCCATTTAATTTGTCTCATCCCCATTGGAGTCACCAACAAATTCTTAACAATGGAGTTGCCATGGTGAATGTGCAGTCTTGAAGGTGTCTAACTTTAGTCACCATCTAAAGCTGGAGTTGTGTAGTGTCGTTCTTCCCAGGGAGATTTTCAATCTGCCCAAATCCGTCCTCGACAACGATGCCAAAAATGTTAGCACTGAAAGTCACACTTTGACTGCTAAAGTGTAAGCTCAACACCCATCAGAATGTAAAAGATAATTTTGGTTTTGAATAGGTGGATCAGCAAGATGGAGAAAGAAAGGGAGAGGGCAACAAACTGTAGATCAGTAGGCTACACCAATGGGCAATGGAGTCACAAACATCCTACTCATCGAAGGCACAAAAGCTGCTCAATAGAAAACAAGATTATATGCTGATAAGTGGAAGAATGAAGAAGGAAAACATAAGGTAGAATGTTCACTAAACAAAGATCCTCTCAATTTAATGAATCAACAAATACTTGAATATAAACAATGACTGATGGGCAAAATACAGCAGATCCTCCGCTGCTTAGGGATCCATAAATCATTGACAGCCTTTGATCCTCAAATCTGCAATATATTCAAATAAGAAGAAATATAAACAAAAGGGTTACAATCTGAAATCACAGCTCTCATGAGTCTCCAATAACAGTAATGCTTACAATCATAAAATACCCACAGGCTTACAAATGAACACACAGGAAAACTGCCTACTCCTACTCTCTCTAGCCTCTCTTGGCTCATCCATCCCCCTCTCCATTAGAGATATCCTTCCTTAAATAGAAAATAGAATCCAAATAACCTTAGGAGGTCGAATCCCATCTCCTCCATTGGATTCGAAGCCTTGGAGATAGGTGGCAACAATCAAAGAGACAAAAATCCAACAAACTGCTAATTTTCAGGAATTTGTTGGAAGTCATTAATAAATTGTTTCCACCTCATGCACGAGGCCTTTGATGGAGCTAAATCCTAGGTGCTGGTGTCCCTTGACATCTAACTGGTCCTTGAGAAGCCATTCGAATCCTCCTTGATAGGTGGCAACCTCCCAACAAGGCGAATACCAAAACCGTGACCGCTACAAGAAATTAGGTAGTGTCGTTGTGCAGATTCGGTAGCGCCACTTCTATGTCTAATATCTCTCAAACCATAACACATTTTGAAAAACTGAGAGAGGTTTTTGTTATTTGGAATGTTATGAACAAAAACCTCCTCCAGTTTTCAAAACTACCTTCTCAATTGTTCACAATCCAAGTTTTAAGTTAGTGACTCAAAACTGGTAAAAAAACTCTGCACAATTCATTTTCTGCCATAATTTAGGTAGCGCTCGCCTGTGTGTCTGCGTGCGATTGGGTAGCGCAAATCCGTGAGTGCTTTTGATGCTTGGACTTGGAGATTGGGCATAACCCAATATAGTTTCAATTTTCCCCAAAATAAATAAAATATCCCATAACAATTGTATTCATTTGCCAAAATGAATAATGAAAGATTTATGCAACGCTGAGGCATAAACCAATCTTGTGCTAACATGGCACATTGTAGAATTTTCGAAACCATGGAAAACAAATTCTGCACTGTAAAATAATTCCTACAGGAAACTAAACAACCTAAACTAACTCTGAAAACAACTTTCTATAATAAATGCTAGAATTTATAAAGACATATTATAGAAAACAAATAGCAAAACTCAATAGATGATTGTCAAAACTTGTTACTGAACACGAAAATCTATTATAGGAAAACAATAAACTACTGAACACAAAACTCTATCTCAAATCCCTACCCTTGCCTTTCTGTTATAGAGATGAAGAGTAGGTACAACGAATTTGGAAATATGCACAACAACACATCAATTGGAGGTGATCTGAGGCATGCAAGCATGCATCCTCCTAGAGATTTGTGCCATTATCTATATGCGTGCACCTAACTAAACTTAGACTTAAGGTACAATTAGAAAACTGCTAAATAAACTCAAACTAATAGATGCAACGACATGCACCCTCTTTTACTTAACTGAAAAATAACATGCAATCTCCTAGAATTGGAATCTAAGGATAACCTTATCCTATAGTTGGTGCATGCATGAACCTTCAATGATGGAAGCCTAGATTTAGTGATGCACTCTCTAGCTTATATAATGTTACGCCCTCCATCATATGACATGGAAATCAATGCTGTATTGATTTGCTGTGTGGGTGATGCTGCTGTAATAAAAAATCACCTAGATTAGCCACATATGTGCATAGTGCTGTAGAAGACTATTTGAGGTACACTTTCTAACACTCCCTCTTACAGAGGAAAGGGTTCTCCACCCACCAAGTTGCTCTCTGAACATCTCAAATTTTCCTTTTACAAGGGCCTTAGTCAAGATATCAAGAACTTGTTGATCTGTTGGAATGTATTGCAGAACCACAACTCCCTTCTAAACCTTGTCTTTGATGAAGTGGTATCTGACCTCAATATGTTTGGATCGATCATAAAATACTAGATTTTCATAAAGTTTGATACAATTTTGATTGTCATAGTCAATCATGGTAGTGTCCAAAGTATGATATGTCAGTTTTGCTAATAACTTGTGAAGCCAGATGGCTTCACAACTAGCAGAATTGGCTACCATATATTTTGGCTCTGCTGAACTGAGTGCTGTTAAATTTTTGATTTCAAATAAACATGATCTTTTAACTTCTTTTTCAACACTTCACAATTTTTAAATCACAATGTACTGAAAACTGAAATAAGAGAGCAACGTAAATATCAAGATCACAAATACACACAAAGATTTACCCTGGGGAAACCCAATCGGGAGAAAACCCCAGCAAAAGATCTTCCTCTTTATTAATGAATAAGCTTGCAGGTATACAAAACCTTCAATGGGGTGCTACAGTACAAAATCACAAGAGGCTAGAGACCTTTTGCTTGTGCTTCTTAATGGATCTGAAGTCAAACCTGTAGATCTGAACTCCCCAAGGCATATACAACCTTCCTTAATCCAACCCTTGAGCAAAAACTGATTGAGAACCTGTAGATCTAACTTGGCCGAAATTTTCTGCAGTCCTGGAATCGATTTGCGGTCCTGAACTTGGAAGGCTTATTGCTGCTGAATGGTGGGTCTGATTCAAGGGCGTTCTTTTGCATTCAATCCTCCTCTGCATGCTTGAGATGGCGGCTAGGTTTTCTGTACATTGCGAATTATCTTCCTTGACCTTTTTATGCTTTTTGGATCTATCTTCATGTTGGGTTAAGTTATCCTTCTAGAAGATTCCCATCTTGGGTTAAGTTTATCTTCTAGATCCTTCTTGGAACAAGTCGATCTTAAAATCTTGGGTTAAGTTTGACTTTCTAGAAGTCTTTGTTCTTCTTTGGTTAAGTCGACCTCATGGAACACTTCAAGTTGTTATTCCTAGGAAGTTCAACCCTCTTCTTTTATTTGCTCAATGACATAATATAACATTACATATTTAACCTTAGTCATTTAGACTAATTACATCATTAGCAAGCACATCTTGTCTCTCTCTCTCTCTCTCTACATGGTCCTCACTTCCTCATAACTGCTTTATTACATTAATAAGAGGAAAGATCTTTTTGTACCATGTGGTCATTTGATCCTTTTACTTGGTCATATGCTAAAGTGTCTCTTAAGAGTGGCCAGCTCTTAGAGGATCACAACAACGACCAAAAAGGTTATCCCACATACTAGTCTAGCTCATAGGACTTGTATTTTCGTCTCGACTCTTGCTAAACTCTACCTTGGCTTTTGCACATGGCTCACAAGGTTTGTACCTTGAATTTTGTACTAGGCTCACAAGGTTTGTTCCTTCACCTTGAATTTTTCACTAGACTCACAAGGTTTATTTCTTCATCTTGACTTTTGCACTAGGCTCACAAAATTTATCCCAACATCTCCTTCGTCCCGACTCTTGTCTGGCTCACAAGGTTTGTATGTTTAGCTTGACTTTTTCCATGACTCACAAGACTGCTTGAATCTCCCTGGCTAGCCTCAGGGTGGCCACTTAAGGCCTCTCATTGGAGAATGATTCCTGATGCTGCTAATTTTAACACTCCCTCTCAGCGAGGGAGTCATTCTCTGCCACTCCAAGCTTGCCTCTCAGGTGCACAAACTGTTTTAATGACAATGGCTTGGTCAGGATATCTGTTGCTTGCTCATTTGTGGCTATGTACTGTAGCTTGCTTATCTTTCTTTGGACCATGTCTCTGATATAATGGTATCTCATGTCAATATGCTTTGACTTATCGTGAAATACTGGATTCTCTGTAAGCTTTACACAACTTTGATTATCGCAGTGTATAACTGTTGTCTCTAGCCTGTCACCAAACAACCTAAAAATCAATTTTCTGAGCCATACTGCTTCCCTGCTGGCATCACTACCCGCAATATACTCAACCTCAGCTGTACTCTCCCAGTTTCCTGCTTGACCATGAGATCATAGCGGATCCTAAACTGAAGCAGTAACTGGAAGTACTCTTCTTGTCCACTGGGCTTCCAGCGCAGTTAGCATCTGCATAACCATGCAAAAATATACCACCATTGGATATATACCTTAGACCACAGGTAATGGTCCCTAAGATATCTCAAAACATGTTTAGCTGTCATCGAGTGTCTCTGTCTTGGCTCAGCCATAAAATGGCTCAATGTGCTTACTCCGAGACATTATCTGGCTTTCTGCTTGAGAGTAGATCATCCATTGCAACTGTTCCCACTGGGAATCTGAAACTGTTCTCTTTGGGACTGCTCCCTCTGGAGGCGGAGGTGACTCCTCCTTTGACTCTGCTTCCTCTGACACAAGAAGCTGCTTCGCCTCCTATTTTGGAAGTGGTTCCATCTCTGTACCTGGAAATCGAAGGTGATTCTACATCCTCCTATGGAGGTGTCCCTGTCACTGACTCTGTCTCTGTCTTTGCTCCATCTGGATGTAATATCATTGGAGCTAGTGCTATGTCTTTGCCTCTTCTGAAACCAAAGATGGCTCTACGTCCTCTTTTGGAGGTGTCTCTAAATTTGCGGGAACAACTACCATGCCTATTCCCTTTGCATATCATGTCTTGACTCACATACTGGGGCAGCTACACCTGCTCCCTCTGAGTATCGTAATGTTTCTTGCCTCTTCTACATGAGCAAGTTGGCTCCCCCTGAGCCTTGACTCCCTCTGACTAGTGTCATATCTCTCCAAGATATACTTGGTGCTAGTACCAATTTCAATATAAAAAACTGAGTCAAACTTTAACTAGGCTATGTTTCCTGATTGTCCATCAACCAAGTCTTCTCTCCAAGAAATTGCAGGACACTGTGAATAATGAGACTTAATATGTATAACACTTATTGAACTCCCATACTAGGGACAATGGCTCATTTTATAATATCAAGGAAAATGGCCCGACTCAAACAAAATATCTGATGGGTTCCCAAAACCATGGAGAACTAACCCAATGACCAAAAATAACTTGTTGGGTTCCTTAACCAAGAAAATAACCCAACTTCAACAATGACCCTGTTGAGTTCTCAAATCTGAGAAGAGTAATTCATCCTAATGATAGATGACTCAAACTTAGAATTCGTTGGACTCCCGTACAGGGATATGTTAGAATATAATGGATGTGCTCGTTTTACCATCGACAATATCACTATTGTCACCCAACCATAGGCCGAAGCCACCCTCCGAGCACCTTAACCTTGATAGAGAATCACTCCGGAAGCAAACCCTAGACTAGATAGCCAAACAAAGGGTAGCGCACCTTTCCCCAAGGATAGTGCACCAAACAAGAGCTAATCAGATAGTCCAAACCATAACCAAGAGATAGTCCAAGCCAAAACGCAATCTGCTAGCCACAGCAGCTGCAATGACAACTCTCCTCCAAACTTGCGCACAAACCGGGCAACTGCAGTGCGCACAAGTGCTGCTCTGCAATTCTGAGAATGCTTGCCAGAATGAAGACTGACCTCCTGTATTTATGCTAATTCTGGCTAACTGCCTGGGCCGACTTCTCATTCTGGGTGTCTATTTACTTAGTATATAATATTTCTTCTAGCTGACTTCTTCTCTTGTAGGCTAATAACCTGATATCAATTATCCTCTTGAGCCGACTTGTCTTCTAGGGTTATTAGCCAACTCATTAGGGTTTCTTCTTGCTTCCCGGAATATTCTTTTCTCGTCAGGTTTACACGTGGAGGTAAATACCTCCTGCAGCTACCATAATATTAACAGGATAATGGTCCAACTTACTAAGACAACCTGCTGGGTTCCCAAACCAGGGAAAATGATCCAGCTTACATCAAGTATTTGCTGAGATCACAACTTCCTTGATAAGACAGGTCTTCTTGCTGTTGTAGGGAATGAACAATACAAGTACATGACAAGGTCTGCATCATTCTTGAAGCTACTGTTGCCAGTATAAGATCATCACATATGGTCCTGCAACTTATGACTTCTTTTCATGACACAAGGGTGAGTATCTAAAGATTCAAGCAACTTTACCAGGTTCAAGGGTGTAGGCAATTCATACATATAAAAGCAACTAGCATAAGTACATACCTGTACGTACTTTTGCCTATGCTTCAGTAGTATTCCTGCTAGGCTGTTGTCTTTCTTTCATCATTACAGGCTGTAAGTGAGATCAAAATACACATTCTGTCCAAGAGAATTCTAGGAATGCATTACCAAGTATCTCTATGTAACGGACAAATTTGAAAATGCACCATCCCTATTTCTGAACATGACTACAGTAATTCCTTGAGCCTTGAGAAAGGCCAGGACCCACAAGACCTTTATTCTGATGAAGCCTCAGTTCTTTAAGGGATTGCAGAAGTGATACCATAATGCATCGCAATAGCATCAAGTGAGAGCCTTAGATCTGCTAGTAGACCTAAACAATTGAGCTAGTAGACTTGGACAATTGATTTCTGTTGATAGGCCGGGCTTTGCTGCAATCAAGGAATTGTTCATCAAGGAGCCTTTCTCCCATGCCATGGATTCAAATATTCTTACCTCTAAAGGGTTCAAATGTCGCTTTAACTCTCTTTGAAGAGTTTCGTCATGCCTTAAGTCTCTATTACCTTGCTCAAATCAAATGCAATTATCCTATAGAACCTTTTATTGCTTAACAGAGAAGTCAAATTAGGGCTTTGCAGTCTGTTCGATTCTGCTCTAATACAACTTTAATACTCCCATCCTATGTTCTTTCCATATGCTATCCATCAAGGCTGCACTCTAGAGACTTTTAACAACACATCTTTCCCCAGATGCATACTAGAAAGTCAAACTTAACCCAAGAAGATAAGATCATTTGATCCTTTTACTTGGTCATATGCTAAAGTGTCTCTTAAGAGTGGCTAGCTCTTAGAGGATCACAACAGAGACTAAAAAGGTCATCCCACATACCAGTCTAGCTCATAGGACTTGTATGATTGTCCTGACTCTTGCTAAACTCTACCTTGGCTTTTGCACATGGCTCACAAGGTTTGTACCTTGACTTTTGTACTAGGCTTACAAGGTTTGTTCCTTCACCTTGACTTTTGCACTAGACTCACAAGGTTTATTTCTTCATCTTGACTTTTGCACTAGGATCACAAGATTTATCCCAGCATCTCCTTCGTCTTGACTCTTATCTGGCTCACAAGGTTTGTACGTTCACCTTGACTTTTTCCATGACTCACAAGACTGGTTGAATCTCCCTGGCTAGCCTCAGGGTGGCCACTGAAGGCCTCTCATTGGAGAATGACTCCTGAAGTTGCTAATTTTAACAAGTTCCATAGAAATCTGTTTTTTGCTAAACCGGGAAATCATACCTCAACCTTAATTGAAGCAACACATTGAAGTGCTATTCCTATCATGAGCACTACCTACCCAACCAGAATCTGAAAAACCATACCACACCAACTCTACATCACGAGCATACCTTAGTCCAAAATGCACTATGCCCTTCAAGTATTGGAGCATGTGTTTTTCTGCAACCCAATGAACCTGCCTGGGCTGAACCATGTACTAACTCAAATTGTTGATTCTAAACAAATTCAGGCATGGTATTTACCAAATACACGAGGGAACCTATCAATTGCCTATACATAGATGGATCAATCAAATCTGAATTAGAATCAACAAAGGACTTCAGATTTGCTACCATAGGAGTAGCAATGGGCTTGGAGTCCATCATTTGAAATCTTTTCAGAATTTTGACTGCATACTTACCTTGTCCAAGGAAAACTTCACTTGGACTTTTCCACACCTCTAGACCCAAAAAGTAGTGCATCAAGCCTATGTCCTTCATGCCAAATTCTCTCGCCAACTCTGTCTTGCACCATTCTATGAGTTTCCTTGAACTTCCTGTAAGTATGAGGTTGCCTACATATAGTACTAAAACAAGCAGATTAGAATGATCAACCAAATAGTAAAGATTGGAATATGCATCTGTCTTAGTGAAACCCAAACCTGAAAGATACTCATTGATCTTGGAGTACCATGCATGTGGCGCCTATTTCAAACCATAAAGGGCCTTCTTCAACCTGCAAACATGGGTCTCACGCTCATGCACCTCAAAGCCTCTTCGCTGATTTATGTACACCTCCTTCTCAATCAAACCATTAAGAAATGCTGTCTTCACATCCATTTGATATAAATGCCAAGCAAAGTCTGCTACTAAAGACATAATGAATCTGATATAGGTATACCTGACAACAGGAGAAAAAGTCTCCTCATAATCAACTCCCTCTTTCTAGGAGAACCCTCTAGCCACAAACCGAGATTGAATTTTCTATGCTGCCCTCTGTTGCATGTTTGACCTTGTACAACCACCTAGAGTCAATCACTGACTTCCCCTTTGGTCTAGGCACTATCTCCTCTATCATGGCATCCTGCCAAGCTTACTGACTTGTTGCCTCCTCAAAACTAGAAGGCTCTGCATTAATGATGGAAGACATTAGTGCCACATTATTCAATTTTTTTTTGGGAGGATGACTTACTTGAAATGAAGTCATAGGAGCTCCAACTTGCTCTTGTGCCTCCTGTAGTGTCTGGGTGAACCACTTAGGATTTCTAGCTGAATTGGATGGTAAAGAGGCACCCCCTGCACCTCCAAAAGCTTTCTGATCTGAATCTGATTTTTCTGATTTCTGCAGATCAGCCTTTGGGGCAACAAGCTCTTCTATCTGTTTGGTTACTGTTGGAGGTTCCTGAAACTTGGATGACCATGCATCCTCATCAAACTTGACATGTTTTCTCACAACTACCTTCCGTTGAGATAGAATGTAGACTCTGTAAGCTTTTGAAGTCTCACTATAACCCACAAAAATACCCTTCAAACTAGAAGATTCCAACTTGGTCCTTTTCTCATAAGGGATATGAATGTAAATAGGACAACTCAAAACATGAAGATGTGCGAAAACATGAAGATGTGCTACTTGAGGATTCTTACTTGTGAATGCCTCCTTTGATGTCTTGTCTTTCAACACTCTGTGAAGACACTTGTTAAGAATATAAATAGTTGTAAGACATGCTTATGTACAGACACACGGGCAGATCTAGATTCCAGATCATGGATCATAGATTTGGCTGTCTCTATGATGGATCTATTCTTCCTCTATGTAACCCCATTCTGTTGAGGCTTGTAGGGCACTGTTAGCTCATTTTTTATTCCTGCTTCCCTGTGAAAAGTGTCAAACTCCTTGGAGGTATACTCCCATACATTCTCAGACCTTAATAATTTAATCTTCTTTCCTGTCTAAATTTCTACAAGAGCCTTAAACTATTGAAACTTCTTGAAGACCTTATCCTTGGTCTTCATGAAGTAAATCCAAGACTTCCTACAAGAATTATGAATAAATAATACATAGTAAATGTTATCTGATAAGGAAGCTAAAGACATGGTCTGCTTACTTATGAGTGGATTAGGTCAAGAATCTCTCTTGACCCATGCTCGTTGCTGGGAGAAACAACATTCACATGCTTGCTGAGTGCACAACCCTTGCACACTCCTTTCTTCTCAACCTTGAAATCTGTCAATCCCTACACCACGTCCTTCAAGATTGACAATGCTCCATAGTGCAAGTGACCTAGTCTCTTGTGCCAAAGCCCACACAAGTTGTCACTGTCATGCACTAGAGCTCTCACAGGATCCCCTTGCAACCTCTATAAACCACCCTCTTGAACACCTCTAGCCAACACTCGCCCAAGATCTAGGCATTTCTTTCAGATGAGGATTTGTTGATCATCAAACTCAGCCATATATCCAAGATCTGTCATCAGTGATATTGAAAGGAGATTTTTAGTGAAGCCTGGTAAATACAAAATGCCAATAAGCTAAAAGATATCACTTGATGGCATATAGATGAGATGGATCCTACTCCTGCCATTGGATACATGGCATCATCACCAAGTTCCACTTACATGCTTTCCTTTTGCCCCTGAAGTTCGATAAAGGTCCTCTTGTTAGAGGTCATATGTTTGGAGGCTCCATTGTCCACATACTAGCCAACACTGGACACAGTGTTAGATGATAGGCATGAGACCATAGATAAGTGTGTCTCAAGTTTGGATGAAATCTCATCCACTCCACCTGATGCTTCTGCACTCCCTATAAACTACTTTTGTTGCTATTGCTTTCCCCTCCCCGTCTTCTCATGACATTGAGAAGCAAAGTGCCCAAACTTCTGACACTTGAAGCACTTGATGTGGCTCAAGTCCTTCTTTCCCTGGTTAGTGGAACCTAAATCCTCTTTCTTTCTATTTTGACCCTTCTTGGGTCCTCCTTTCTTGTTTCCCTACTTCATCTTGTTGATGAGGGAAAGATTCTTCTCCTCCTCCTCTATACTTGCAACACTCTCTAGTTTCATCTTGTCCTAGATGAAGTCATCCCATAGCTTCTCAAAAAGGGGAATCTTTTCTTAGGCATAGACCCCACAAACAAAAGGTTGCAAAGAAGAAGAGAACCCATTTAATGTGATGGGTACTAGCTCTTCACACTTGACCTCCTCTCCAACTGCTACAAGATGATCATAGAGTTTAGTAATCTTCATCAAGGAGTAGCTATGGTATTTTTCTTGCTCATGTACGTGGCTCTAAGCTTATTCCGCAACAACATCTTCCAATTGATGTTTTCACTTTGATATAGAGTGACTAGAGCATCAAACATGTCCTTTCCCATGGTCTTCCCATCGATGTGAGGGATCAAATGATCCTTCACAGAGTCAAGGGTGACTCGCTTGGTCTTGGCCATCTTCTTCTTATGATCTGCCAACAACACGGGATCATTAGGCGCTACAACCAATTTCTCAACAAAGACCCACAAATCATTCTCTTTCAACAACATTTGTATCGGACACTTCCATGGGACGAAGTTAGAGGGACCTTCCAATCTGTCTTCGTACCTGAGACTGAGTGTAGTCATGCTACTGCACTGGAATATATTTCTAAACAAAAACAGATCACAACAACCTTAAAAAACAACCTATCACAGGTCCATTGTTCTTTTCTCAAGCACAAATCATGGGCATCTCACCCTGAAACCATTGTTTTGACAATCGGTCCGAGTGAAATCGACTCGGTCAACTCGGTTGAGCTGATGGCAGACCAATTTGACTCGGCTATAGAATTGGTTCGGTGGTCGGTTCGGTACCAACAGGCCCAACTCGGTCGAGTCCATACCTACTCAGTCGAGTAGTTACTGGACCCCTCCCACATGCAAAATTCAATTTAAAAAAAAAGGGTTTGACTAAAAACGCTAGCAAATAATGATAATGTTAAAAGTTGACATTTCCTTTATCTTTCCTTTTTATCTTTTTACTGAAATTTTTAACATTACCATTAATTGTTTCAAGATGTTTGAGAGTGGTTCCAACCTCATTGGACTTCATATGGAGAAAGTAGAATTTCATATCCCATTCAAAATTCAGTAGACTTAATAGTTTTCAGGATTTCAGAATTGGTAGGATTGCAACATTTTCATTGGATTCTATCACATATGAGGGTATGTGATTGGCATTTAATCAAAAGCAACAAGTGCTTTATGTACCTTGATGTTGGTGATATTGATTGTTGAACTCCTTTGTCATGGCCTTAGCAAAAATGTACCCATTTCTAGCAGTGGTGATGAGTTTGATGATTGATCATGTTGATCAATGATATGTACTATGTATTATGTAGTAGACCAGTAGCTTGTGGCATGTTTTCTGGACTTTAGAGGTCATTTAGAGCCTCATTGATTATGTATTTTATCGCTGATATGTATTACACTCGGTGCCATTTTGATATATTCACCCTTACATAGTATATAGATAAGCAAACTTTGCATATTTTGTCTCTAATGGTTTGGAATCTTTAAAATAATTATTTTCATTAAAATTTAATTATTTTGTTTATTTTTTGTAAAGCGAGTCATTGAAATCAGATCGGTTCGAGTCAATCCGAGTCCGAGTTTAAAAACTATGCCTGAAACCTCTCAACAGCTCCCTCTCACAGGTAGCATCCCTACTATCAATGCATGGATTCATGGAAGGTTTCAACAACTATGCTCTGATACAACGTAGAATTTTCTAAATGATGGTAAACAGATTCTGCACTATAAAATAATTCCTACAAGAAATAAACAACCTAAACTAAAAGACCTCTCAAAACAATTGTTTGTAATAAATGCTAGAATATGTAATTGTAGACACATACTCTAGAAAACAAATAACAAAACTCAATAGCTGACTGTCAAAACCTTTCTCTATTTTTCATTAATTCTGAACATGAAAATCTGTTACAGGAAAACAGTAAACTGCTGAACACAAAACTCAATCAGATCGCTACACCTACCTTTCTTTTATAGAGATGGAGAGTAGGTACAACGGATCTAGACATATGCTCAACAACGCCTCAATTGAATATGATCTGAGGCATGCAAACATGCATCTTCCTAGAGATCTGCACCCTTATTTGCATGCATGCACCTAACTGAACTTAGACTTAAACTGTTAGAATTAGGGAAGTAGGGCAGAAAATTACTGTCTTTTCAAATTCCAGTTAGATAGAAAAACATTAGAGCAGTAAACCAATACAATACTGAACTGCTGAACATAGAAAATCAGATCAGAGAAAGAACAGCAATTGGATTTGAATCTTTAAACAAATTCTGAGTGTGTACAACACTCAGATCTAAACTGGCAGTAATTAGATTCAACTAAATTCAATTTCTTAGTAAGCAAGATCATAGGATTAGATCTAGACTAATCAAAACAAACACTAGTTCTGATCTAAACTAAAGAACAGATCTAATTAATAGATCTGATATAGATCTAAACAGATCTAATTAATGATATAGATCTAAATTAAAACTAGATCTAATCTATAGATCTGATATAGATCTAAGCAATGATAATCTAGAGAACAAATTAAAACTTTTAATAAACTTCAGAATCAAAGAACAACGGATCTAAACAATAATAAACTGAACAAGTCACTTACCTTGAAGTCTTACCTCTGATCACTGAAGGAGTTCATGCCACACACAAGAGATGTAATGCCACTGAGAATATGCTCAGAAAAAAGTCCAGAATCATAGATGTACCTCAAGGGTTAGATCTCTTGCCAAGAGAATGAACAGATTGATTGCCACCAAGATTAAATCATCACACACGAGACTGGAAACAAACCTTCATGCACACTGAAATTCCATGGACTCAAACCCCCATTAAAGAAGTGATAGCAGGGGTTATGGCTGTCTTAGATAAACAGCTTAGAGGGGCCGGGGCTCAAAGGATAGGGGCCAGATCTGTGCTAGAGGGGGTCACGGCTCAATGTAAGGGGCCAGATCTACACTAGAGAGGCCATGGCTCAATGAAAGGATCAGATCTGTGCTAGAAAAAGGTGATGGCAGCTTCAAACTTTAACCCACAGGGAGTCACAGCAAAAGACAGCCCTTCAACAAAGCTTTGACAACCCTTGTCACATCCCTAAACAAAGAGCAGGCTGCAATGACCGGGAGGCTGAAAACTGGAGGGCCGAACTGTCACAAGAACTCAGCTACTGTTGCAAAGGGGGGCCGTAGCAAACAAGAGGAGATCCGCTCACTTTTGGAAGAGAACATGAGAGTGTAAAGAGGGGAAGGTATTTATTTATACTTTAGGTTAGGGTAGGCTAATAAAAATAATAATTAAAAATAACATGTTTAATTAATATAAATATTAATTAAACATGTTATAATTAAAACATTTAATTAATATTTTCACATTAACCTTCAAAGCAAAAATACAAAACCCCAAATAAACACAAGCAAGGGTGAAGGGGGTTTAGGTGGAGTTATTTGGTGGCAATACTTGTCCATTCATTCTCAAGGTGACCTTTTTAACTTTATTATCATTGCATATGGGATACATCCCTCATGTGGTCATGCCCGCCTTCAAAAGAGGGTCATACACCAACAAACACCTGATCAAAGACCAGGTGGCCCCAGAACATTTCTGGGGTCTTATCCACCAAGGTACAAAACCAAGGATCAACCCATGCCCCAGACATGGGTACCCTGGAACATGTTCAGGGGCCCTAGACATATCTAGGGACTTTAACTGCTTGGTCCTAGACCAAGAACCCCAATTATCTACTGGGGGCCCTTTCAAGGGTCTTCACTGCTTAGTCCCAGATCAAGAACCCCAGTCATCTACTGGGGGCCCTCACAAGGGTCTTTTGCCATGGCTCTGACTGTTTGGTCCCAGACCAAGAACCCTAGGAGTGCACTGGGGGCCCTAGATCTCAGCTAGGGTCTTTGCCATCCTCCCGGAGAATGACTCTTGTAGCTGCTTTAAATTCAACACTCCCTCTCAGCAAGAGAGGTATTCTCAGCTACACCAAGCTTGTTACGAAAGTATACAAACTTTGTCAGGGACAGTGGCTTGGTAAAAATATCTGTCGTCTGTTCTGCTGTCGGAACATACTGAATGCTGAGAACATTCTTCCGAACCATGTCTCGGACATAGTGATATCTCATCTCAATGTGTTTTGATCTGTCGTGAAACACTGGATTCTCGGTGAGCTTTATACAGCTCTGATTGTCACAGTGAATGACTGTGGGTTCAAGCTCTGAATTGAACAAGTTTGAAAGTAGCTTCCTAAGCCACACTGCTTCTCTGCTAGCAACACTTGCAACAATGTATTCTACTTCTGCAGTGCTTTGGGCTATGGAGCCCTGTTTCTTGTTGGACCAGGAGATCTGTTGATATAAGGTGGGATCTTCTGCATCTGAACCTGTGACCTGATCTTGTAATTTCTTTAGATTAGAAATCATTGGTGTGGTCATGGACTTGCAGTCCATCATGCCAAATCTGCGAAGCACATCCACTGCATATTTTCCTTGTGAGAGAAAGATCTCTCCTAGTTTCTGCCATACCTCCAAGCCTAAGAAATAATGCATGAGCCCCAAGTCTTTCATTTCAAACTCTGTAGAAAGCTCCCTCTTAGTCTGAGCTATCAAGTTTTCCTCTCCAGTGAGGAACAGATCATCCACATATAAGACTAAGATAACTAGATGATTTTGCACAATCTTTATATAAAAATTTGGATCTGCTATACTCTTGGTGAATCCAAGACTTTGTAGAAAACTGTCTATTCTACCATACCAAGCTCTCGGAGCTTGCTTTAACCCGTACAGGGCTTTCTTGAGTTTGCACACATGAGATCTTTTATCATCTATCACGAAACCTTCAGGCTATTCGATATATACTTCTTGTTCAACTTCACTGTTAAGAAAAGCAGTCTTAACATCCATTTGGTGAAGTTTCCAACCAAAAACAATTGTTAGAGAGATGATAATCTTGATTGAAGTATATCTGGCAACTGGAGCAAAAATCTTGTCGTAGTCAATTCCTTCTTTCTGAGAGAAACCACGAGCCACGAATCTCGCCTTGTATTTCTCAATACTGCCATTTGCTGCATGCTTTATCTTATAAAGCCATTTTGAAGTTACTATTGATTTGCCATGAGGTCTAGGAACTACGGTCCATACATCATTCTTTAGGATAGAATCATATTCTTCATTCATAGCATCTTTCCACACTTGATGTTTGGCGGCTTCTACAAATGTGGAAGGTTCTGAATCAATCACAGTATTTAGATTAGCTATGAGAACGGAGTACTTATCTGGTTTCTTGCTTTCTTTGAAGGTGCCCTTAGGAGATGAATGCTTTTCTGCTTCTTTCAATATTTCCTGACACCAGGCTGGTTTCCTTTTAATAGGAAGTATCTCCATTGGAAACTCAATAGTATCCAATGAGGGGTCTACTGGAAGTTCTGAGGTTTCCTCCCTCTGCTCATCGGGAAGAGGAGAATTTGGAGAATCAAGTGGTGGAGCTTCCTGCTCCTTTGAATCACATGAAAGTTCTCTGGTGTTATCACTGAAATTTCGTCCGCAAATGGTTACAAGAATTCAGCATCGTCAAACAGTTATGAAGTCATCCATGGACCTGAATTAACACAAAAGCATTCATAAAGGGTCAAAAACTATACACATAGTGAAAAAATTGAAGGGCGCTATGAAGACACTGGGCGCGTGCACACATGCGCGAAACAAAAACGCAAGATTCGCGCACATGCGCACGATGCACGACTATTGTCGCAAAAAACTGCGCACCTGAGAAACGACGCATTTATGAGAGTGGTCGGCCTCCCACCCACTTCTGGTTCAGCTTCCAAGTTGATTTGACACTCAAATTTGGACTGGATTTGACTGGATGGCTGGTCAAAGACCTAGAAATGCCCTAATTAGCCTCTTTACACACTACAAACTAGTTGAACAATAACCCAAAGGAATGCTATAAAAAGGCCATGGATACACTTCATTTTTCAATGAATTCAAAGCAATGTTATGCTACCATTATTCTCTTGAGGACTCTTCTATCCTTGCCAAGAGTATACTTGCATCATTGCATTGGGCAATCCATCTCTCCCCTTGAGTGGATTAACAAAGAATTCTTTCACCATTTTTATTTTCTTTTTCAAAGTTGTAAGAAGAGCTTACTTGTGGGGGTCCAAGAGCCCTCCCTTGGAGGAAGAAGGGACTCGTAGTCCCCTTGCTTTTTGGTGTTTTCTTTCACTAATATCAGCCTTATCATTGGTGACATGGGTCTCATTGTTTCTTTTGTCCTTATGTCCCTATGTTTATAAATTTAGTTGTTGTTTTATTTCTTAGTTTAATTCTTAGTTGTTGTTTTATATTTCTTTTTCTAACCCTTTTCCTTGTAGCTGTCCTGTTCAGCAAACCCAACTGAGCTTGCAAAACACCTCTATTTTGCTCAGTAAGGTGACGAAAGAGGCGCAACAGATTGGCGACTCCACTGGGGAAAGGTATCAATTTCCTACCCCATTTGGGTTTTTCTAGCTCTTCTTTTGGTTTATTTAACTTGCAGGTGCATTAAGCGGCCTAAGCCGACCTGCCAATCATCCAATTCCAAGTTGAATTAGGAGAATTCCATCCAGAATTTTCATTCACGGTCGTGTCACCTGTGCGCCGGTTTTAAGGCCCACAGACGCGCATTGTGCGCACATGCGCTTAAGTCACAGTTATGTTCTGCGCACGTGCGCTCATTGACTCTTTTCTATCTGCGCACATGCGCTCTGTGCGCTTTTGTCTCCACTAAGACCCGCGGATCTGTGCAAAAATTTACATTGTAAAGTTGTTGAGATGTGGGGAAGGCCATTAGCCTTCTTAAAAATGATTTCAAGCATGTTTTAAGGCTGCACCACACTTAGTCCCCTCATCATATAAAGGGGTTAAGTCAAAACACATAGGCACTTAGGGGGTTAAAAATCAATTTCCTCTTTTGCTTTCATTTTCGCCACATGGATGGCTTGTTTTGACTCACAATATAAGTTGGAAATCATTTTTAATTACATTTAACTTGCATTGGGACTAGAAGTTGGATAACAATCGCTTAGTATGCTCTTCTCTCGCGCCTCCAAGCGATCTTGAGAATCATAAAAAGATTGTGAAACGATTTCATCTCCCTTAAAAAGATTAGAACCTTTAGGAGAGGACAACCCTTCTTGGGACTCCTCTTAGTTCATCTTTTCAAACACATCTTAATATTGTAACGGGCCCATACATGCCCACATGCTACAAAGATAGGGTAGTGTTGAAATTTACTTTCTTAGATCAAATCACTAGGGAAGTTTAAAGGTTTTGTAACGGGCCCATACATGCCCACATGATCAATCTAGGATAGTTTCAAAGCTTTTCTTAGATTACATCACAATAGGGAGTTAAAGGGATAGTAACGGACCCACATGTCCACATGCTAACTTCCTAGGGACTTTTGAATTACGCAAGGTTGTACTAAAGAAACTTAGTTAATTAGGTAATCAACACTTGTAAGGATCAAGCGAAGTCCACATGCAACAAGGTGACACCTATTTCACTAAAAATTGGCACACTTTCACTCATTCACGCACAAAAGTCACTTATCACTCACATAGCTTCTTCTTGAAATGTGGAGGTCAAAGTACGTTTCCTCCAAAGGGATTCTGAAACACCCCACCCTTTTCTTGACGAAACTATCCACTCCCATTTAAATTCAACGAGGTTGGTTCACACCCCCAACCTCTCACAACAATTACATCTAAATTTTTTCTAAAAACTCACTAAGTTTTCCTCCACATGAGGTGCCAAAAGAAATTTTTTAGTCTAGGTAGGATTCGGGGATAGGCATCCGTTATCTGGTTCTCACATTGTCAAAACCATAGAAGTTGTCAAATAGGGAACTGAAAATCCTCCAAGTCAAGTGTTCCTAACACCATAAGGCAGGGAGATACCCATGAAGGGTTGAAGGTTGAGGTCCGATTGTTCTGTGCGTCTCCCCTTTAGGTACCCACCTCTTAGACGGGATCCAGCCCTTGACCCATTTTTGAGGCCGAAAATCTAAATGCTGCACTTTGACCGAGGTATCTAGTGACCAAATTTTAGGACATCTACCTAGGTGGCAATTGTGGGCTGCAATTGCACCTTGATTAGATTTTGTGCGGCTATTGGGAAATATTGCCAGCTCTTTCGGGATATGCCCCCTTTACCCCTCATTATAACCAATTATTTCATCCTTCACTAGTTTCTCTTCCGGTGACTTCAGACCCCGCTGTTGAGTACTATTGGAAAGTCCAGTGCTATTTGAGAGGAAGGACGTTATGTCTTCTAGGACACGAGCATTTGTTTTATTTGATTCCCCACGCGGACAAAACCACTTATCCACATATATGCTTCTTTTTCAAAACATTTTATGTAGGATGCACTTCTGACTACATTTTGATTTGGATATATATATATTGTGTAAAGTTCAAAATTTGCAACAAGGCTCTTTTTTCTTTACTACTCTCACCACCATTTGCACACATTCACTCAGCTAGTCGGACATCATAGGGGACCCACAGAATCCCCGTCGTTCTCGACGCTTGCTAAACCTCCCTCCTATCTTAGGGGGAGTGTTTGGTCTTGCCCACTCATTGGCACCACCTTCACACACTCCTGTGAGTGCTACTGTCTTAGAATCAGCTTTGCATGGTTCCACATTACTTGGGTCCACTTCCCAAGGTCCTCTGTCCACTCGCTCTCCTTTACACGGAAGTGGGGGACCAACTTCCTCTCAAGGGGGAAGTACCAACCCACCTAGCCCCCCTCAAGGGTCAGGATCACAACACACTTACACCATGGCTGGAGCTAATCCTCCCCCCCCACTACAGATGCCATATTTGGCCTCCCTCAACATACCGGATCTAAGCAAACTCACCAATGATCCTATATTGCATGACCCCACATGGCCTGCAATGCCCACCAAACTACCTTCAGACATACCCAAATTTGAAGGAAAGGTAGGAGATGACCTTGTCGACCATGTCATGACTTTTCACCTATGGTGCTCTTCCAACAGCATTATGGATGATTCCATCAGACTGCGATTATTTCAACGCACACTCACTGGCCCGTCGGACAAATGGTATGTAGATGAAAAATCAGGGTCCCATGCGACTTTTGAGTCCTTGGCCAAAGCATTTTTGACCTTCTTCCAATTACCAATCCGCCACGACAATAATCTGGAACTACTCTTTAATTTCAAACAAACCTCAGCCACACATATCGCTGATCACATTCACGAGTGGCGTAGACAACGTAGTTTGTGCAAAGCAGAAACCACCAAACAACAGTGTCTTGACTGGTTTCTTAGATCATTTGTCTCTCTCCTCGATAAGGATGTAGCTTCCACCTTCCCTCCATCAGAAGAGGAAGCCATCAATAAGGCTCAACAGTATGACCTCATCTATGCACAGTCAGGGTACTTATACATTGTACTTCCCGATCTCCCAAAACCTGTGCCATTTGGCCAAGACAAACCTGTGATGTCTCACTCAGCAGACGGACTGATTGGTAATACCACTCACCACGGTCCACAACCCCAACAACCACCAATGTATGGAACACCTCAATACCTGTCGACATATGGGGGCACTTCTTATTACCCCCCACCCCCTTATCAACAATCATACCCTGTTGTTATGCCTCCACCCATCAGTGGGCCACCATCGACACCCCCCATACACTCCCCTATTCAAACGAGTTCTGGTACCCCCTCTACCTCAACTTATAGTACCAGCGAAAGCACGACGCCTTCCTATGTACCTTACGGATTGTTACCCCCACAGAATCCGTACTTTCCATTTCCTGGTCCCCCACAACCCATGGCTCCCCCACATCCTCATGGTGGGGTGAATTTTGTTCAACCCTCTCCCGTTCAACAATATCAAAATTTCGAACAGCTGAATACGGCAAATTCGACCCATCCGTCGAACAATGCCAAAAACAAAGGACGAAGCAGGAACAACAACAATCCAGGTCAAGGCGGGAATCAATCGCAACAGAACCAACCTACTGGGGGCAACCAGAACCAAGGGAATCAGAATCCCCAGGGGGGCAATAACAATAGGCGTCAAGGGAGAAATAACAATACTGTTAAAACTAACTTCCCTTGTGCCCTTTGCGGTGAGTTCGGTCATTACACTCATCATTGCCCCCAAATCGCTGATTTCAAACAGTTGAAAGACTCAGGCAGTCTACCCCATCCTCCAACACCGCCTGCCCCTCAGCAGGCACCACAACAATACGTGCAACAACCCCCCCCTGCCGTGCTGCAGAATCCTATTCCACACCAAGGTGTGATAAACACCCAACAGGACATGCAGCCTCCCCCACCTCAGGTGGGACAGTACCTCAATCTGAACAATCCAGCAGATCGCACGATCCTCCTCACTAGTGAGGAAGAAATCCTTCTGCAAACACATAATCGTTAGTATCATGCACCCGCTGAGTCTTCTCCCATCCCTCCAGAGACAAACCCCGCACTGACGGGACCCCCGTTGATGATCCCTCGCCCTAACACAGAGCCACCTCTTCGCATCCCTCGTATCCCATTACGCAGGAATGTCCACAACCCACAGGCTAGGGCTGCTCATAATTACAGTTTGGTTGATGACTTAGCACAATCCCCGACTGCCATGTCAGTCTTAGAAGTCCTTCAGACTTGTCCCACTCAGCGGAAATCTTTACTTTCCGCCTTGGGGGCAGTCGACCTCGCAGATACTCGACCCATTACATTTGATCTCGACAGTGGAGAACCTCGCCTTCCCGCCTTGATCGCTTTTCAAATCCCAGTAAAAATACAGAACATCACAGTTCATCGATGTATCATTAATGAAGGTGCATCTACATGCATTATGTCCAAATCTGTATGGCAGAAACTTGGTTCTCCCGAACTCATACCCTCTGCCATTACCCTACGAGCTTACGACGAACGACCATCATCTCCTGAAGGGCTCTTCCAAAATGTCCCCGTAGAACTCGGGGGCAAGACTATTCTCATCGACATTTGAAGTAATCGACGCCCCACTCGATTATAATATCCTGTTCGGTCGTAGCTACATGTACGCTATAAAGGCAGTTGCCTCGTCCGTCTTTCGAACAATGATGTTCCCCCACAACGGGAATATCGTTACCATTGACCAAGTCTCACATTACGAGCCTAACCCATTTGCCAACATCGATAACATTCTTCCTCTCATCCACACGAGTCATGACGCATACCCACTCATCGAAATGGGTCCTGGAATTTTCAAAGATCCATCATTGTTAGGAACTTACGATGGAGCACCACCACTCCTTCATCCTTCCAATCAAGTAGGCGTCGTCTCATCTAACGGAACTAACACAGAGGATACCCTTCCTCTTAGGGAGGCTTCTATCATATCTGACGTCCCACTAGTTTCAGAACTTCCCCCTCACGAGCTTCCTGCGAACTCGTCGACCCCACCAGTCCACGATTCCACCTCTCCCCAAGGACATATCCCAGTTTGGGAGACAGTTCCCCAAGCCATCACTCAAATCCCCTTCTTTTACCCTCCACTGGGCATCGAAGCTTTTCAGGTAGCTACAACGCTTACCCTACCTAATATGGTGTTAGCAATTCCAGTTTGGTATTTACATCCACCAGAGATGGTCCCTCGACCATCCCTCCCCCCCCCAAACGGAAGGAATCCCAATGACGATTCCCATACTTACTCCGACCATACCCTCTACACCTCCACTCACTACCCCCCCGCCCACAGCTGGGGCAGGAGAAAGAAGGAGCCCACAACTCCACTTCCTCCGTGCATCCAACCTCCTTGTGCACTATGTGAGAAAGATGGACACCAAACCAACAACTGCCCATCTCTACCAGAGTTATGGAATTTGATTCCACTCAATCAAACTCCCCCAACACTCGTCACTATCGCTAGTACTGCCTCTACCACCTCCCATTCAAGTAGTAAAAGGTTGCACACCAAATTCGCTTGCGCTATATGTTCAAAATATGGCCATTATACCCACCATTGCCCAGCACTGCCACGCTTTCGGTAGACATTAGCCGCAATACGCCAAAGCTTCCAGAGCGCACCCAGTCCAACTACGTCATCCTTACCAACAATCACTGACATCCGTTATGTCACAACTTCAGTCAATGAACATATGAGATGCCCTTTCTCTCTATGTGAATCATTTGATCATTTTACATACCAGTGTCCTATGATCATTGAATACAGGCAACGCCAATTGACCCTGCTTCACAGACCCACAGAATCGATAGTTGACCTTACCTCGTCACTAGAGGTTCTTCATGTCATTTCCCCCGAACCCGAGGCCCTTCCAACGCTTCCATGGTTCTTGGATGACTTATTTGAGGATTCACTCCCCAATCCCCCCAACTCTCCCGTTCATTTCCCTACGGAAATTTTACACCCAACTACCACGGGTACTCCTCAGTACTTCGATATTTGGTTTATGTCGAGCGAACCCTTGGAATTTTCTTGCGTCATTCCCCCTGCGTCTTCATCACCTAGGGGCAGCCACACGACCACAATCACCGATATCATTCTTCATGACCCCTTGTATTCCCATCACTTCCACTGTGACGAGGAAATACTTGAAGAGTTAAACAACCTTGACTACCCATGGGATGCGCTACACCACCGTGCACTCTTCTTTCCACAGGAAGCCTCCACGCCTCCTAACCAACACCTCATCTACGCAGTCGAAACCAAGGATTTTATCCCATCAGGACCTATCGACTGGTTCAAAAGCCCCATTCCTGCCCCTGATGCTTTTGAAGAAGGCAACATGGCCAACATTTCCCCGACCATTAAAATCGACATTTCCATCAAAAATGGCATAGAGGAAATCACCATTGGAGCTGCTTGCACTCCTCAAGAAATCACTGCCTATAAAGCCCTCTTCCAGGCATATCGGGATATTTTTGCTTGGTCATACACGGAAATGCCTGGCCTCGATCCCTCTATCGTTGAACATTGCATCGACACTTGGCCCGACATTACACCAGTTCGTCAAAAACAACGACCACTACACGCATCCAAAGCAGCAGCCATCAAAGCCGAAATTGACAAATTACGCGCTGCCGGGTTCATCTACCCCATCGCCTATACATCATGGGTTTCCAACCCTGTACCCGTTAACAAAAAACAGGGCACTATCCGTGTCTGCACGGACTTTCGCGATCTCAATCACGCATGTCCCAAAGACAACTTTCCAACGCCTTTAATCGATCAAATTATCGACGACTGTGTAGGCCACGAGGCTCTATCCTTCATGGACGGTTGCTTTGGTTATAATCAAATTCAAATTCACCCAGCCGATCAGTACAAAACCGCATTCACTACCCCTTGGGGTACTTTTGCATATCGTGTCATGCCTTTTGGCTTAAAGAATGCTGACGCAACTTTCCAACGGGCGATGACATACATCTTTCACGATCTGGCTCATATCATTCTCGCATACTTGGACGACCTCACAGCTCGATCCAAGAAACGCACCCAACATCTTGATGATTTACGCATCTTCCAACGGTGTCGCCAGTACAACATCCGCTTGAATCCTCTCAAGTGCGTTTTCTGCGTCACTGCAGGGCGCCTCCTTGGATTCATCGTTTCTCAAAGCGGTATTACCGTGGATCCCCTCAAAGTCCAAGCTATCACCGAAATTCCACCTCCAAGGAATTTACATCAAATCCAGAGTCTCCAAGGCAAGGCTAACTTTCTACGGCGATTTGTCCCAGACTACGCCATTCGCGCACACGGTTTCCTTCGCTTACTACGTCACGACATCCCATTTCACTGGGATGACCATGCCCAACAGTCATTTGACGATCTTAAAATGGCGCTCTCCAACGCCCCTTTAATTAGTGCACCTGACTACAATCGCGACTATATCCTCTATGTATCAGCATCCGCTGTTTCGGTGGTAGGAGTTCTCGTTCAGCTAGGTGATGACAATCGTGAGCATGTCATTTATTACGTTAGTAAAAACCTCTCAGGGCCACCCTTGAAGTATAAACACGAAGAGAAACTAGCTCTTGCAGTCGTCCTCGCAGTCCAGAAACTGCGTCACTACATTCTACTTCGCACAACTAAGGTTGTAGCAGATTCCAACCCTATGCAATACTTGCTCAGTCGTCGGCAAATTAACGGCAAATTTGCTTGATGGATCGTTATCCTTCAGGAGTACGATCTTGAATTCTCAACACCCAAGAGCAAGAAATCCCTCGTTCTTGCCGAACTTGTCACGACCCTCCCCTCTGACACCACCAGTGCCCCCGTCAATACTGACTTTCCCGATGAACACCTCTTTTACATCACTTCGGATGATCCTTGGTATGACGACCTCGTCTGCCTCCGAACTCAAAAGTTTGGTAACCACCTTTCACGAGATGATCGTCGTCGTATTCGCCACCAGGCCCCCGACTACCTCCTCATTGGAGACATCTTATACCGGCGAGGGATCAACACCATTCTTCGTCAATGCCTGACCATTGTCGAAGCCGATAAAGTCTTGAACGACTGCCACAACGACGCATGTGGGGGCCATCTTTCAGGAATATCCACTGCTCAGAAGATTATCCGAGCAGGTTACTTTTGGCCTACCTTGTTTCACGATTGCATTCATGTCGTGAAATGATGCGAGAAGTGTCAGCTTTATGCCAACAAAGCCCGAGCACCACCTGCTCTTCTTCATCCAGTCATCATTGCCAGCCCTTTTTGTAAATGGGGCATCGACTTCATGACTTGTAATCCCCCCTCCAGCAATGGACACAAATACATTGTTGTCGCCGTCGATTACTTCACCAAATGGGCAGAAGCTATGCCCACCTTCAACAACACCGCTGACACCGCAACGCGTTTTTTCTTTAACCACGTCATATCTCGCTTTGGAGTACCACTCCAACTTGTTTCCGATCACGGGAAACACTTCGAGAATGAGATTTTCGTCGAACTCTCATCTTGGTTAGGATTCTCTCACGAGTTTGCCTCACCATATTACCCTCAGTCTAACGGACAGGTCGAAGCAGTTAACAAGGTCCTCAAGACCATGTTACAGTGCACGGTTAATAAACATAAGACCAATTGACATCATATGTTATTTTCCACGCTATGGGCTTACCGTATGGCTGTGAAAACAGCTACTAGTTTCACACCATTTCATCTAGTCCATGGGGTTGAGGCCACTCTTCCCATCGAGTGTGAAATTCCCACCTTACGCACTGTAATTGAGCTATCACCCGACACTGCTCCAATGGAGCAGCGCTTGCTGAACTTACAGTCCTTGGATGAAGATCGTCGATCTTCACTACAGAACAATGAGGCAACTAAAAAATGATCAAAGGCTACCTTTGATCGACATGTCAACCTTCGCTCATTTCATGAAGGCGACCTCGTCCTTGCCTACGATATCGCTCATGATACCTTTGGCCATGGAAAATTCGAGTCATTGTGGCATGGCCCATACATTATTCAACATTGCCTCACCAAAGGCGCTTACATCTTGGCCTCTCCCGAAGGCCTCTCTCTCAAAGAACCCGTCAACTGGTTATGCTTAAAAGAAATTTTATGCTTAAACGTAGTCATTCTCCTTTAGGTTATTTCTTTCATAGTGTTTTTGATCTTTTTTCCATCCCTCACGTCTAAACTATCATTGGTGCTATTGATAGATGCTTCCTCCACCAGCCTACCACATCAGTTACGCCGACGGCGCTAGCCGTTGGACACAATCTCGCTTCGGCCGCTTGGGCGATTTACACCCCCACATGAAATACTCCATTCGAGCGGCATATGTTTGGGTTTAGCAACCAACAACCAAGCTGAGTACACTGCTGTCATTGGCCTCCTGGCCGATGCCCAGCATCATCATATTCGTCACCTTAGTGTCTTCCTCGACTCTCAACTAGTCGTTCTCCATCTCAACAATGTGTACCGCGTACGCGATCCTTGCCTCTTTCGCAAATACCTGCAGGTTAGACTTTTATCTCGACATTTTGATTCCATTACATTTACACATATTCCAAGACAATTGAATCAAATTACATATAATCTAGCTAATATTGTGTTAGACTGGCATATATCACATCAAGCTACCTCTACACATACATAAACACATCAACCACCTGTCACAACATATATAAATTAGACATCATCAACACATTAACAAAACACATGTAAACACCACATAGATCTCAAAATGTATACTCATGTATATATAGAATGGTCTACAGTGCCATCCAAATGTTTACATACAAAAATACAAGTATCCGCAGGCCAGTGAAGCACCTCGGTACAAAATGGGCTCACCAGCCTATATACAAAAATACAACAAATACATAGAGCACCACTCAAGGTGCCTCTAGAGCACCACCGCCTGCCCCTCCCTCAGGCAGTGGTTGCCCACCCATTATTGGTCCCTCCTGCCCCGGAGGTAGTCGTCCGGTCATCGCAACACTAGCTACTGCTGCCCTTCGTACCACGGCCCGCCATGGCGGCGGAATCCCCACAAACTGCTCCAGGATGCCCTCATCCTGGATGCGAGACCACATGCCCTCAGGCACGCCTTGTAACACCGCCTCCAGGCGATGGCGTATGTCCTCAAAATCTACTTTGGCATCTGCCAGAGGAGCATGTGATGGCCCGACACCAGGGTCATCAAACCGACGTCTCCTCGCTGCTCTCTCAGGATCAGCTGGTCTCGCCGCGGCGTCCTCACGTCGACGTCTCTGTCCAACCCGCGGCCCTCCCCGCGGCGGTCTCTCCGGCTCTTGACGAGTCGGTGCTCTCTGCAACTCCACCTCGCGCCCGTGAGGTGCCACATCTGCACATAGAAACAAACAACAGATAATATCAACATCTATATCATACATCTATATCATGCTATCTCAAACAAAACATACATATAAAACTCATCCACATACCTCGACGGTCAAACACCTCCCCTGGAGGTAACACCATGTCCATATCCTCCCGGAAGTCAACCCCAGCATAGGGGAACTGCAAGATCACCTGCGGCATCTGCCGCCACACCTGCGCTGCCTCAACAGTAAAGAAGTGGTCGCCCTCACCACCACCGTGGCGAAGCAAAACAGTTGACCACCGCTTTAGTCGCGGCTCTCGCGCCCCAGGCGCACCCAATAAAATCCTAGGGCGCAACATAGGCACCCTCTCCAAAAACCAGGCCACCAGGATGGAGCCGAAGGCAAACTCTCCAATATTCGTGGACCGACAGTGGTCCAGCTGCCCTACCATCCTGGCATGCAGCGTAAGCCCCCAGGCGAAGTGCTCATCGGCCAACACCCTCACCATCACACACAACTGACCACCACTGATCCGCTGCATAGCCAGAGACCCATAAACTCTCACAATCATCGCTGCTATGCAGCGATGCGCTAGGGCATCCATCGCCCCAATGCTCACCACAGTACCAGACATAAAGTTCGCCCCTGAACAGTATCTTCGACCAACTGTCGCTAGCGCCAGATCCCTCGGTAACACTGGCTCCGCCGATAAGGGCGTTCCCCAAAACGGGAGCCCAGTCAAAAAGTATACATCCTCCACCGCAGTGAAGGCAATCTGCTCTCCCCGCACTATGAAGCAATGCAGGTCCGGACTCCACATCCAGATAAGAAACTGCAGGAGATACTCCTGCGCCCGTATCAACGGGCACTCAAAGAACTTCAGTAGCCCACAGGCTGCCAAAGTCCCACGTACCCCCGACTTCTTAATAGCCACGACGTCTCTCAGCTGGGACCAATCCCGCTCTTGCCAACCAACCGGCATCGTGCACAATAATCGTCTGCAACCACATAAAACAGTCCTAAATCAGCCAAATGGACCATAAACAACATTAAAAAGATAAGTTTTACACCCGTCAACCTTGCCTCCAAGGCGCGGCTGTTTAAACCCACAGGCGTGCACACGTGCGCGCCTGTTCACTACACAGGCGTGCACTCAGACGTGCTTGTCCATCCTATAGGCGCGCACTCGTGCGCGCCTACTCAAATTACAGGTGCCCTTTAGAGCGCGCCTGTCGAATACACAGCCGTGCATACATGCGCAGCTGTGCAACCAACAGGCGCGCACATAGTGCGCACCCTTCTCCCCCTTACAGGCGCCCCCATGTGCGCCTATCCGGTGGGCAGGCGCACACGTGTGCGCGCCTACTTTCGGTTCGCTCGCGCACGTGGGGGCCCACACTCATCAAACCCCCTATACAGCCCTCCGTACAACCCCTGCCAAAAAAATGAAACCCTAATTCTATGCAGGATGATCAGATCACTAACCTGAAGCTCGCTGGTCCTCGCTCGGATGCCTCGTCCTCCCAGAATCTCCCAATCACCTCTGAATACTTCTCGTCCAGTCACTATCGCAGCAAGTACAACTGAGGTGGCAATGTGGGCTCTACAGCTATATATAGGCCTTTTTGCCAAACTTCCACTCACCATTTCGGGAGCTCCGAGTGTCCATTTCTCAATCCGTCTTCAGCCACATGATCAGCATCCCGTCATCTACATCACGACAGTCCCTGGGCCTCTTTTCATCCTGAGCCCTTGGGACGCCATTTTTTCATACCCTGACCATGTACGCATGCGTACATTCAAAATGATCAAATACATGCTCATATATTCGATTCTCGTCAAATATTGTTCACTTTGGGTATTTGGTTTTCATGTGTGCAGGTACTTGGTCATCGTACATCAACACAACCCCTTCAGGTATATACTCAGCACTGGCATGTAGTCATTCCCTCTGAATCTCACTTGCATCTCCAGTCACACCCTCTGATATTTGCCTCTAGGATCCCCATTTCCGACTCTGCAGTACCAACACCTCCATTTGCATCTTCGGTACTGTCACCCGGTAGCCCTCTTACCCAAATGAGTTGTCCATTCATAGCACTCTTTTGCGCTTTTGACACTCATGCTGTTTTTCAAAACCCTTTAGGGATGAGAGTCCCGATAGTCTTACATCATGTCGTGAATCAACCACATACTCCTCCTCATTGTGCTAGCTTTCCCAATGGACTCCCAGATTCTCTCTTCACGGTTCTATTTTTTGACTGCACCTCCGCAGTACCATGAACCCTCCATTTCATCCATAATCAGTTTGCCCATCTGCAAATTTCCCTTCATTTCACTTACCTCATACAGAAACCCACCCATGGGGCCCCCACCCTCCACCAGTTCTCTGAGAAAATTGCACCCTACCCGAGCCAACCATATCACATTGGGGCACCCGTTTTTGTATTTGTACACTTATCCCAAATTATTCTTTATTTATTGTACAAATGCCTTTGTTTCTAGCAGTTACATTACCTTTTTGTCGTCACCTTTGGCGACATTCTTCCCTTTTTTGGCAAAACGCAACCCATGTCACCCTTGGTTGGGGCACTACTTATCATCTACCCTTGACGACATCGTCCATATCTTCAGAGTACCCCACAGGCCACTTACCTCTGCCCTCTGAGTTTGTTCACCTTGTCCCGCCTCTGACACACCTTATCCCCTGTCTTGTTGTCCCCCTGACACTCGACCTCGTTGAACGGTTGCGGCCACTTTTATCTCACATATACTCCAACCAAGGGCAGTCTTGAGTCTTCCTACATCTTGACTTCGTCCATGTACCTCCTCCACTTCCTAACCTCACCTAGTAGATTTCATGAAGCCATTTGCTTCTGGGAGTCGCGTCTCCCTTTTTGTTGACATCAACACAGTTTTCCAGAAGGGCGACAGTATCTTGATTCTCATTACCCATCCAATGAGAGATCTTGGACGGCACAGGGAGAACCACAATTGCTCCCTGCTATCGTTGGCCCCCATAACATTCGACGTCAACACTTTCTCATGTTACGGTGGGTCTTACTTTGCGACTATTGCAGTTAGTTCTTATACTTGCCGAAGACCTCTGAACTTGGCTAGGCTATCAATGCCTACAGAATCCGTGATACTTCTTACAGATGTCACTGCCTACTATTCAGAGGATGTTCCTCCGCATAATTGTCTTTTGCCTTTATTTCGACCACCCCCGAGGGCGCTGTAGTTGTCTATATCAACACTTCATCCCTCTTTTTTGAGTTACATGACATGAGCATGGGGCATGCCCGCCTCGTTTGTACACAGTTTATTTTTTACACACCTCATGGAAGGTTGGGTTCTCCAGGTTCCTTTTTCCCTCCAACGGATCGCTTTGGACGATCCCACTATTGCTCTCTCTTACAACAACACTCTCAGTAGAAGAAACATTGATGGATTTCGGCTATACGTATGCTCCTAACCTCATCCATCAGGGGGCATCTGTTATCACTGAAATTTCGTCCGCAAATGGTTACAAGAATTC
>ML776927.1:1276336-1287596 GCA_009831015.1 Picea engelmannii
CTATTGCTCTCTCTTACAACAACACTCTCAGTAGAAGAAACATTGATGGATTTCGGCTATACGTATGCTCCTAACCTCATCCATCAGGGGGCATCTGTTATCACTGAAATTTCGTCCGCAAATGGTTACAAGAATTCAGCATCGTCAAACAGTTATGAAGTCATCCATGGACCTGAATTAACACAAAAGCACTCATAAAGGGTCAAAAACTATACAAATAGTGAAAAAATTGAAGGGCGCTATGAAGACATTGGGCGCGCGCACATGCGCGAAATAGAAATGCAAGATTCGCGCACATGCGCACGATGCGCGATTGTTGTCGCAAATAGCTACACCTGAGAAACGATGCATTTATGAGAGTGGTCGGCTTCCCACCCACTTCTGGTTCAGCTTCCAAGTTGATTTGACACTCAAATCTAGACTGGATTCGACTGGATGGCTGGTTAAAGACCTAGAAATGCCCTATTTAGCCTCTTTACACACTACAAACTAGTTGAACAATAACCCAAAGGAATGCTATAAAAAGGCCATGGATACACTTCATTTTTCAAGGAATTCAAAGCAAAGTTATGCTGCCATTATTCTCTTGAGGACTCTTCTATCCTTGCCAAGAGTATACTTGCATCATTGCATTGGGCAATCCATCTCACCCCTTGAGTGGATTAGCAAAGAATTCTTTCACCATTTTCATTTTCTTTTTCAAAGTTGTAAGAAGAGCTTACTTGTGGGGGTCCAAAAGCCCTCCCTTGGAGGAAGAAGGGACTCATAGTCCTCTTGCTTCTCGGTGTTTTCTTTCACTAATAAATTCCACTCTCACGAGTTCCAATAGTTATAGCAGTGCCTATATCTTCATTTGAAGACCACATGAGGGCCTTCCCTTTGGAGAAAGCTACTAAGTAACCTTTGCTTTCTAAAACTGGAACAAAGATTAGATTTTTCTTTAGATCAGGGACATAAATAATTTCATCAATGTGGAACATATTACCTGATTGAAATCGGAAAGAGGTAGATCCAAATTTTTTTATGTCATAGGTGCCATCATCACCTAGTTCTACCTTTGCCTTGAATTTCTTGTCTTGATAGTTTGCAAGGTTTTGTTTGAAGCCTATCATGTGTTTGGAAGCACTGTTGTCTATTAACCAAATCTCCTCTGAATTGGTAATAGTGCCGGAAAGAGCTGAGATAAGATAATATTCCTTTTGTTGTTCTTGCTCTTTGGTGGCAACCCTGGTTTGTCTTCTTTGAGGCTCCTCTTGAGGTTTAGCCTCTTCAGTGGCAACTGAGGCTTGGAATCTTCCTCTTCTTTTCTACTGAGATGGAAGATTCCTGCAATCTCTTGCATAATGTCCTAGCTTATTGTAGTTAAAACATTTAACTTTAGATAAATGAGGATTGAGATGAGATAACTTACCTTGAGGTTTCTTACCTTTGCCTTTAGCTTGAGGGAACTTCTTCCATTTCTTGGTTTTTGCTGAAAGGCATGATCTCTTAAAAGTGAAGACTCGTTTCTGCTTTTAAGTCTTCCTTCTTCTTCTAAGCAGTCATGCCATAATCTGTCAAAATTGGGTTGGACTTCTCTTCCATTTACAGATGCAAGAAAAACTCCCCATGACTCAGGAAGTCCATCAAGAGCAGTTTGCACAAGGTCATCATCATCTACAGGAACTCCTATTGCAATAAGCTGATCTTTAGTTTGAGCAATTTTGGAGAAGAAGGTAGCAACTGAATCATCTTTTCCCATTCTCAAAGTACATAGTTGTTTCTTCAATATTCTTTTATGAGTTGGTGCCTTCTTTTCATAGAGGTTTGCCAAAGTATCAAAACATTCTTTGGCAGTCCTTAGGTGACCAATGATGGGCATCATGTGGTCCTTAACAGAATAAAAAATGATTCTCTTAGCCTTGGCTTGTTTCTTCCTGTATGCTGCCATGGTTGTGTTTGAAGTGGGTTCTTCAATAACCCTAGTAATTAGCTCTTCTAGTTCATTCTCTTCAAGAATGTTTACTATCCTGGATTTCCAAGCATTGAAGTTGGAGGCCCCTATAAGTCTGTCTTCAACTTTCACTGATGTGGAGACCATGCTGAGATCTGAATTAGTTTAGATGCTGCTGATCTCTACAAAACAACCCTAACAAAATGGATCTAGGTAGGCTCAAGTTTGTATCCTTGAGCTCTCTTCACACCCTAAGCTCTGATACCATGTTAGAATTAGGGAAGTAGGGAAGAAAATTACTGTCTTTTCAAATTCCAGTTAGATAGAAAAACATTAGGACAGTAAACCAATACAATACTGAACTGCTGAACATAGAAAATCAGATCAGAGAAAGAACAACAATTGGATTTGAATCTTTAAACAAATTCTGAGTGTGTACAACACTCAGATCTAAACTGGCAGTAATTAGATTCAACTAAATTCAATTTCTTAGTAAGCAAGATCATAGGATTAGATCTAGACTAATCAAAACAAACACTAGTTCTGATCTAAACTAAAGAACAAATCTAATTAATAGATCTGATATAGATCTAAACAGATCTAATTAATGATATAGATCTAAACAGATCTAAACTAAAACTAGATCTAATCTATAGATCTGATATAGATCTAAGCAATGATAATCTAGAGAACAGATTAAAACTTTTAATAAACTTTAGAATCAAAGAACAACGGATCTAAACAATAATAAACTAAACAAGTCACTTACCTTAAAGTCTTACCTCTGATCACTGAAGGAGTTCATGCCACACACAAGAGATGTAATGCCACTGAGAATATGCTCAGAAAAAGTCCAAAATCATAGATCTACCTCAAGGGTTATATATCTTGCCAAGAGAATGAACAGATTGATTGCCACCAAGCTTAAATCATCACACACATGAGACTGGAAACAAACCTTCATGCACACTGAAATTCCATGGACTCAAACCCCCATTAAAGAAGAGATAGCAGGGGTTATGGCTGTCTTAGATAAACAACTTAGAGGGGCCGCGGCTCAAAGGATAGGGGCCAGATCTGTGCTAGAGGGGGTCACAACTCAATGTAAGGGGCCAGATCTACATTAGAGAGGCCACAGCTCAATGAAAGGATCAGATCTGTGCTAGAGAAAGGTGACGACAGCTTCAAACTTTAACCCATAGGGAGTCACAACAAAAGACAACCCTTCAATAAAGCTTTGACAACCCTTGTCACATCCCTAAACAAAGAGCAGGCTGCAATGACCAGGAGGCTGAAAACTGAAGAGCCGAACTGTCACAAGAACTCAACTACTGTTGCAAAGGGGGGCTGCAACAAACAAGAGGAGATCCGCTCACTTTTGGAAGAGAACATGAGAGTGTAAAGAGGGGAAGGTCTTTATTTATACTTTAGGCTAGGGTAGGCTAATAAAAATAACAATTAAAAATAACATATTTAATTAATATAAATATTAATTAAACATGTTATAATTAAAACATTTAATTAATATTTTCACATTAACCCCTAAAGCAAAAATACAAAACCCCAGATAAACACAAGCAAGGGTGAAGGGGGTTTAGGTGGGGTTACTTGGTGGCAATACTTGTCCATTCATTCTCAAGGTGACCTTTTTAACTTTATCATCATTGCATATGGGATACATCCCTCATATGGTCATGCCTGCCTTCAAAAGAGGGTCATACATCAACAAACACTTGATCAAAGACCAGGTGGCCCCAGAACATTTCTAGGGTCTTATTCACCAAGGTACAAGACCAAGGATCAACCATGCCCCAGACATGGGTACCTTGGAACATATCCAGGGGCCCTAGACATATCTAGGGACTTTAACTGCTTGGTCCCAGACCAAGAACCCTAGTTATCTACTGGGGGCCCTTTCAAGGGTCTTCACACTGCTTGGTCCCAGACCAAGAACTCCAGTCATCTACTGGGGGCCCTCACAAGGGTCTTTTGCCATGGCTCTGACTGTTTGGTCCCAGACCAAGAACCCCAGGAGTGCACTAGGGGCCCTAGATCTCAGCTAGGGTCTTTGCCATCCTCCCGGAGAATGGCTCTTGCTGCTGCTTTAAATTCAACATAAACTACAATTAGAAAACTGCTAAATAAACTGAAACTAACACATGTAATTGCATGCACCCTCTTTTTCTTAAGTTAGAAACGACATGCAATCTCCTAGAACTGGAATCTAAGGATAATCTTATCCTATCCTATCTATAGCTGGCACATGCGTGCATGCATGCACCTTCAATGATGGAAGCTTAGATATAGTGATGCACCCTCTAGCCTTCTTTAATGCTGCACCCTCATTTACAAATTACCATGCAACACAGAAATCGATGTTGTACTTATTTGCTATGTGTGTGATGCCGCTGTAACAGAAAAGCACCCAAATCAGCCTCATGTGCATAATGCTGTAGAAGACTATCTGAGGTACACGTTCCAACACACATACCCGTGTGCTTCCCTTCCTAGCTTTCATAGGAAGATGATCTTCATGTACCTCTGATGTCTCTCTGTTGCAACTCTCATGTCTGTTTGGTGGAACTCCATTGCATATTTGAAGTAATATAGGCTACATTTTTCGAAAAAGGAAAAATCTCATTTACATGTGATTTAATTTTACAAAGCAAAATTGTTGTCTAGGGACACAACATAAACATCCTTTAATAAACCTCCTTTTCTCAGGCTGAAGAATTCGAGCAATTACATATTTTGTGCGGTTAGCAAGAGCTTTCACTGACAATTTGTAAGATGCAGTAAGCAGAGGGATAGGATGCCAACTGCTCACTATGTCTTTTGTGTCCCTTTAGGAATCATCTTAATAAGGCTTTCATTTACTTGCTCCACCATGTAGCCTATGTCCAAAGCCTCTTAGGACATCCTATAAAGATCATAGCCAGTCATGGGCCAAAGAATCAAATATAACTTACAAGGCAACCCATCTAGGCCTAGTGATTTACCCTTAGCCATGTCTCTTAAAACTTGGAACAACTTGTCTTTGTCCAATGGCCGAGACAAAAAAAGACTACTCATACTTTGGAATTTTAGTACAGATAGTGCTAACCATGAACTATTTAGCAGCAAGACGATCAATGCCATAACTTCTGAAAGAAAAAAGGCTTTGGAAATGTGCATATAATGTCTTTTAGTTTGTCCCGATCATCAGTCAGATCCCCATCCGGGTCTTTAAGTACGATAATTCTTTCAGATCATGTTTCTGTTTCAAGTAGTCAAAATACATTTTCGTAGCATCATATCCCTCCTTATCCCAATTGATCTATACCCTTTTCTTAGCCCCATTGGTTCCGTATTCCTTAAAAGCACAAAATTCATGTTCAATATCCTAATCACAAGTCTTCTTTGTGAGATTAAAAGGATATTCTTTCAATTCTTTTGGGTATGACTAAGATGTTGCCTAATCTCCTTGCCTCTATGGCTCCATGCAGTTGTTTATCCCCAACCCCTAAGAAACTTGCTCGTGCTTTGAACGGAAACTTCCCACTATAAAATCCAACCTGAGTTTCCCATCAGTGTAGGGACATAATTCCATACCCATGAAACAGCTTGAATACATTCCCGGGGCTCCAAAAGTGAGACATTAATCTTACAAGGTGAGGTGTATGAACAGATGAGATTTATGTCCATAATTTTCTCCATTTCATATGCATATTTCTACATAATGAACCATCTCTCAGGTATCATAGTGTCTATACTGTTTATCTACAATTGATGTTGCTTAAGATATTATTCTACCCTGTTTAATAAATATCTCGATGAAAATATAATCATCAATTCAGGTGGTGACTGCCACTGGGGGGGAGGCATTACAAAATTTTCATTACAACCTCAAAACAAAGGGTGTGTTTCTCCCAACTTTTTTCTTAAAACCTGTTAATGCAGTCCTATGTAGGACGGCCATTGGGCTTGGTTCTTGGTGTCCCTCTTGTGAGGACTAGACTAGTTCTAGGGATTGTTTGATTAATTACATGGTCTGTTCTAGGAATGGTATGCTTTATTTTGGGAATGGAAATATTAAACAGATTCCCAATTGCCTGGTGGTATTTTTTTATACAATTTGATATCCTTTTTCTTTTTACCCAAGGAACCTTAGATAATGTTAAAATTTAAGACCTTGAAGAATTCTTAATGCTGTTAAGACTAATAAAACATAAATATACTCGGCTAACATAAGACACTGCTAGAATTGAAAGAACTATGTGCATTGCAATATTCTGTGGTTTTCTACACTTTTTAAGGGGCAAAGTTTGACAATCATATATGCAGGCAGAATTGGAATATGGCAATGGAAGCAGATTTTCTCTTTCTGCTGAGTTTCTTCGGGTTCAAAGTCCAGCTGCTGACAGCAAGATTAGAACCATACAGGGTGAAAAGGTAAGACTTAGTCATGATACCATTCTAAAAGGATGAAACTATGTGCAGCTTATATGCAAGTACCCAGGTTTTCTCATATCATCTAAATTCTCTTGGACTCAATAGACCTGAAATTCATCAGTGAGAAAATATCTGGTTTTAGAATAATTTCCAACTTTTGATTTTCTTCCATGCAATAGTCGAAACTATTCTTACTCAGTTTTCCTAAGAATATAAATCTTGTCGACCATGAGGTACAAAGCTTAACAATATTTCAGGCTCTAAAAATGTTGTGAACTGTTGTAAAATTTGAAAAAGTGCCATTCAAATGTTTAATGGTCAAGTATTGTTTCACTTCATTATGAAGTTAATTTGCTATTGATAAAAGGTGTTGATAACTCTCTGTGAACACTTCATTTTTCTCGTCACTTCTTGCACTATTTTTTATTTCTTTGAATTGTTCCTGTCCCTGGAGTTCTGCCAAAGATTTCAAGATACTGGGAGACAGATCTGAACTTTTGCAAAAGACAACAGTAGTTTAGAGTCTAGACAATCCATACTACATAGTATTTCATGTAAAGTTGTCTGGAAAGCGGATTGTGGAGTAACTGATTGGTATAAGGATTGTCCTAGAGTGGTAATAGCTCGTTGGTTCTGGTGTTTCCTACTTTATACATATTAAGGCTTTAGGTACGTTCAACTCTTTGCTTCTATTCTCAATACCAATCAACTTTCAGATTCAATGCTTTTGTTGATTGTCCTATCAGGTAATAACTGGGAGACGGCACGTTGGTATTATGTCAGTAGAACAAGTGGGCAATTATGGCATAAGGTATCCCTATTGATCTAGTAAATTGTATATGTTGTGTGGATGACCGCCAGAAACAGTGTCTCATGTAATATTTGTTATTCAAAGAGGGCATCTATTAGCATATATCAGTATATCATATATTCTTCTCTTTCTGATGTTGGTGACGTGTCTTACACCAGAATAACATTCGATGATCTGCACAACACAGGAATCTACACATGGGATTACCTTTACAATCTGGGTACCAATAAATTTACATTGATGAGGGATTACATCAAAATTCTAAGGAAGCATAATCTCAGTCGAGATCCACAAAGAAGAAAATAACACAAAGAAGTTTACTTTGTTATCAAGTCGAACGATGAGGCACTTAAGTGACATCACTGCGGTTGTTTCTGGCAGCAGCAAGGAGAGGCGATTTCCCTTGATCGTGGAAGGAGTTTAGGTTCTGTGTCATGGTTAGCTGTGGTAAAATGTACTTAGTGCCTTTTGTTGCTATAAAGGTTTTAGGGAATATTCGATAGACTCTAGTCCAGTTGAGAATAGGTATTAAGTTGGCGGTCTAGTGACTAGTCACTTGTTTGTAATCAGGTCTTCTACAGGAATCTGAACCTTTTATAATTCTACAATTGTAATAACAGTTTACTGATATGCTTTGTAATCTGTTTTTTAGAAGTTAGTTAAATTTAAACTTTATGATAAATTGATCTGATGTTGAGAATGGCTTGGTTGAGGATAAAAAACAACCAGCTACCTACGCCACATGATAGAGGTCATCCTGTGTTGGGAATATATTTGGTAAATGCATGTGAGAAATATTGTTGTGTTTTTGCTTTGCTAATGAAATCTAGTTTGGTCCAAGTTCTAGCTGAAGCCATGCTGTTAGACCATCAATCCACCTTCTTTCCCGTAGAAGGGTGTTCGAAGAGAATGCGCATGACAAGGGCACGCTGCATCATAAATTTTTCCCATTTGAAGAAATCATGCTACCTTAACTATCTTGAGGATGTGGGTTGGGTTGTTAAATAGAAGGAAGCCATAGCTAGAACCACATCTTTCCTTATAGAGGTTTTGGCACCAAATTGCCTCTATCCATAGAAAATGTAACGAGGCTCTTAAGGAGGAACTTAAACAGGTGAGCTAAGGCTTTGGTTTAGTCTCCTTGACAAGGTCCTGTAAGCTTGTGTTGGCACATTGAGGCACCACCTGACAGTGGTCGAGCCTAGAAATGACAAAGGTGCCCAATTCATTGTTAGATTACACTGGCTTATAACCGAGACAAACTGGCTAAGGATTTCTTTAAAACTTTGACTTTTAAGGAGGTCATTGAAAGAATCTCGATGCTCAAAACTACAAGAGGAAGGCTTACCCAACACGGCCGATATTGGGAAAGAGTTCGTGACCCATTATAATAATATTTTTCAATCTCAAGAGCTAATGGAGGAATGCAGTTTGGCCATGCAAATATATATTGACGTGGTCCATTGTAAGCATGCAATTGAGGTTCTGTGATTAGCCTTAAACATAGCACAAACTTTCTTAGCTCTGACTAAGATGGTTGATGACAAATCACTCAGACTTTGATGATTTCCCATGTGTGTTCTACCAGGCCACTTGGCTCTTTATCATGCCCAACTTGTTACAAGTGTACAAGGACGTTGTTAGCACTCAATCATTAGGAAACCCTCTCAACAAAGGAGTCAATAAGTTTACACCTAACACTGACAATCTAGAGTAGAGTTGATTATGAGTTAGCAACCCATCATGATTTTGAAAGTATCTTATAAGATGCCATAGCCATAGCAGTGAGGGAAGGAATGGAATGGGCTAGATGCTTAGGTCTCGATATGATTTTTATGAAAATAGATTTTAGGAAAGTATATGACAAGGTTTAATGGCCCTTCATTCTTGGCCTGCTTAAGTTCCTGGAATTTGGCCCTTAATTAGATTCATTGAAACTCTTTTCATTGAGGCCTCCACCCATCTCTCCCTTAACATATGCAAGTTTGAAGAGGTAGCATTGTTTAGTTCCATCCATCCAAGTTGTCCTCTTGCCTTGACTCTTTATGCAATAGCAATTGAAGTTCTTGGATACCTTACTGTAGAGAAGGCTTCATTCATGGAACTCCTATCCCAAACCTAAAGCGAACCAACTAGTTAATAATAATTTTGTAGATGAATCCTTTCTTACCATCTAGGAATACCTAAATTTAGTAAATAATAACTTGGCCTATATAAACACCTTCTACCTAGTGGTTGGTTCCAACATTTAGTTTGCTAAGAGCTAGGGCTATAAACAAAGCATTGAGGACATCCTTGATTAGATTAAATGTTGAGGTTGGAGTTGGATTCAACCATGCCAACGTTTTAAATTCCTTGGGACCCCTTGAGGTTGGAGTTGGATTCAACATGCATTCAATGATTGAGTGATTAATAAGTCAAAGGGAGGATTAGATGGTAATGACACATTAACTTAAGAAAACGACATGGGTTTTCCCTTGGCCCCCCTTTAGCCTCCTTTCTTGTGGAATCATAGCCCCGCAACGTTATCACCCTTCTCGTATCACAACTAGTGATGTATTTTTATTAATAAGTGTATGTACATATTACAATACCAAGCTCTTCAGCCTAAAACATTACTAACTCACCAACCTAAATCACATTTTCACAATTATATTACAATTTAAGGGGATTAAAACTTGGGATGTTATAACCACACATGTTATTCTTCATGTTAGGCTCCTTCCCTTAGTGCCTACAAAATACTCGAGGAATCCATTAGATGTTTTCTCTAAGCAAACTTTGAAGCCATGAAAGGCTTTCATAGAGTCAATTAGATCATGTGTTGCACACGTAGGAATTTAAGAGGTATGTGCATTATCAACACATACAGACAAGTTTAGGGCCTTTGTGCAAAATGGATTATCAGAGCTATTGAAGCCTAGGAGGCTTGGAAAGCAATGATAAGGGACATCATTAGGTTGGGTGCTTTCTATGGAAAACCTTCTTAGTTGGGGCCAAGTTTATAGGATCTCATAATCACCCTTAGCAAATAAAAAATAAGAGAACCTTTGTGGTCCAGAACATTTGGAAAACGGTTAAGCCCTTTATGAGGTGGAAGGAAGAAAGACTTCCCTTCAAACTATTAGTGAACAAACATCCCCTTTGGTGTCTCCAATACTACTACATGATGATATGTTGTTGTTTGAAGCTCGATGGTACTCAACACTAAGGCTTTTCAAGCGAGCTATAAGATTGATCTTGGAAATCTTTGATGTTAATTCCATATAGTGGATTCTATGGCCTAATCTAAAGGCCTTGTTTAGGTTCAACAACTCAAACAAAGTATATTGGACATATAAAGGACTAATCCCTAACTCATTGTCAATCAAATTATTGTGTGAGACCACTTCAAAAATGGCAAAAGGATTGGAAATGAAATGCCTCAAAATCCTTCTTTAGATACAAATCAATTAATGGTTTACTGATGGCTCGTTGAGATGCCTTTGTTGGATGGGTGTCTCAATAAACTTGAAAGATTGAAATCAAAATAGTCAACCTAGGTATCTTGGCTTTGTAATATTTGGAAGGATCCATTGGATCCAAAGAAAACTTTCTTTGCTTGGTCCCTTACTAATTTAGGGGCCCACGCTACAATGAGACATTGCATTTGCCTCAACATCCCCCACCAAAATGTTCATTCCGCAAGAGGCCCAATTCCCTTAAACACAATTTTTGGTTATGTTTATTTGCCAATTTGGTGGGGCACTTGGCTTTGACCTTTTATGGTTGTTGGGCCTCATAAATGTCACATTTATATCCTCTTTTTCCTTCACTATTCCTTACATTTCATCGTCCCATTAACCTTCCATCATACCATTTCCATAATGATACTTGGGTTTCTCCTTATTATTTTCCATTGTATTCATTTTAGTATTATAAGTGAATTTGTGATTAAATATAAGAAAAATAACATATTTTCATTATATATCAAGGTTGGATGAGTTTGATGATGTGTGCAGGCATATGTGAAGATTTTAACAAAGTCAAATATTACCACCTAGCCTCAAATTCGAATTTCATCTTCAAGCTTTGAAGATTTGAAG
>ML776927.1:1314102-1324985 GCA_009831015.1 Picea engelmannii
CAAATTCAATTTCCTTCATCTCATTATTCCACAATTAAGCATGGGTTCTCTTACTCCACAAAGCGTCTTCCCGTGAGGGATTTCACCATAAGGGGACCACTTTGGAGTTCATCCATATTTACTTCTTATCAACCATGACAAAAAAATAACGAGTCATATTTACATCAAACAATTTTGGGTCCATTACCCAAACCTTTGTGCTACGGGGCTTTCTTCAAGGGTTGACATTAATGACAACCAACCTTAATCAACAATTTGTAGGAGAGATGTTGTATTTGATGAGAAAACTTCAGACACTTCCTTGTTGAAGTCCTCTTCTAGCATATTAAGTAGTGATCCATTTGATTTTGTGAGGAATTATGGCTCAACTGATCTATATATTACATCAATCAATGTGTTGACCAACTTGTTGACTTGCATAACTGACGGGACTTGTAGTTGAACCTCTTTAATGGATTTGACTACAAGCAATGGATTTCCTGATTATTCAACTATGGATTCTCATGGAAATTGTTGCAGGTACTCCTTTTAGAAGGGATATTAGTCTTCATTGGTGGGCGACCAAGACAATTAAATATGTTGATGTTGATGCAAATGATGTAAATGACTCAAGGAAGACTAGAGGAAAAAAACAACTTGTCACAGTTTATTTGATGGCACATGTGCTAGAGGCATTAGATCTTGATACATATTCAAATGCATATGGTCGATGTGAATGGGATATTACTATGGTTGAAGAGTATGATTCCTCGATAAAAAGTAATACTTGGAAATTGGTTTCCCAATGTCAATGGGTCTACAAGACTAAATTCACATTAAAAGTTAATATAGCAAGATATAAGGCTCATTTGGTAGAAAATGGAGTTTCTCAACAAGAAGGTATCAACTACATCGAAAATTTTTCCTTAGTTGCAAAGGTGAATTCTATGCAGCATGTTCTTTCTCTTGCTACTCTTTATTGGATGGGAGGTACATCATGGATGCCATGAGTTCCTTTCTACATGGTGATCTCACTGAGGAGATTCATATGGAAAAATCCCCAGGATTTGAGAAATATGGCAATGTTGTGTGTCCACCGAAGAAATCCTTATATGGTTTGAAATATCCCCCCAGGGTGTGGTGTGAGAAGATTGATAGGTGTTATCACCGAAAAATTGCTCACAACAATACAAGAAATGGTTGAAGAAAGTACCAACACAACATATCAATTAACATAGTCCTTTAATTTCAGTGCAATCTCCCCAAATCTTGCTTGTGCACATCTGCGCGAGCCAACATGACGTTGAATGCACAAACTGCACATTTTGTGCGGCTGTCTCCACAAGAATTTGTGCTGATGCAGAAACAATGCATTAATGCAGTTGGTCGGTCTTCAACCACTTTTAGGTCAAAGTGTACCATGATTAGACTCCTAAATTAGCCCGAAATCTAGCTTTGGGGCTACTGAAAGGATGGGTAGTACCTTCAAAGGGTTGTCATTCACACTACAAGCAAGTAATGAAAAATCTTGCATTGGTCCTATAAATACATGAACAAGGTATGGAAACAAAGAGAATAATTTTGAGTACTGTTATGTTGTTGATTTGGTTTTGGAGAAGCCAACATTCTCATAGAGCCTCTTAAACATCCATAACAAGTGTTTCACTTCTCTCCTCTTGAGAAGTTTGACAATCAAGTCTTCACCATTATATTTCCATTTTTTAGAAGAAGAGAGATTAAACCTTTAATGGATAATTCTGCCTTTAATGGTGGGGGGGGGGGGGTCCGGAAAGTTTGTTAAACGTTGAGCTCAGATTTACAGTCCAGTGGCAGGCGCATCGATGGATGCCTGACAACATTTTTCGGAACCCCCCCAACTGATTTGTTTTTAACGGTGGGGGGGGGGGGTCTGGAATGAAATGGTTTTCTGGCAGGCTCCCTCCATCAACGTGGTAGGAATCTATTGCACTAGACTCCCACCACTTACCACAAACCATCTTACCACTTTCCATTTACCACTTTTATGACATACCCCTATCGTCCCATGACATCATTTTCCACTATCTTCTCCTAATGGTCCCATCTCATAACTCTGTTAGTCCTTTCCCCCTGCTCACCCATCATAGGTCCCTTCACCATTGCTGGTCCTCAATCAAACACCCTCCACGTCACCCATTCATACTCGTCACTCATCTTTTACCTGCCATCTCATGCTCCAAAGGACCCGTTGGCCATTTATTACAGGCTAACTTATATGTTAGCCTGTTGATCTGTCCCCCCGCACCCAACAGGTATTTGTTTGCTCAAAAATAACCTTTCTCCTCATTCGCCCATTGCTCATCTTATCCCTGCACTAGAAATCTTTGCCTTGTCCTCTCTCTGATTCAGTGAGCAACCCAAAACCACAGCCATTCCCACTAGCGTTTTTGTTTGAATTGCATGTACTTTGCACAACAATGGCGCCAAAATCCAAGAAAGCAGAAGTTGAGGAAAATCCTTTCCTCCCACCTCCTGTCGACCTCGATAGGATCCCCTTGGCTGACAAAGATCATATAATCTCATATAAAAGGTTTGAATTTGACTTCGCAGATTTGCAGTCATGGCTCAAAGACATTTTCTTAGATCAGAGCGATGAAATTGGGCTCTGGGAGTCCAATCTTCCTCTATATCTTTTCCCCCATGTCCATCATTTCCCTAAATTTTCCCTCAAATGCCAGGCTCATTACCTCCATGACCAGAGAACCATAGTCTCGTCATTAGGAGAAACTCTGTTCTTCATCACACCAGAGGCCATTGATCAGATGATGCAGGTACCCATAACTGAATCTGCCTCCCCTTTTAATCTTGAAATCATAACAGAGTTATACCAGAAACTATCTTTCCCTCAGAGAGCCCATATTTTTGATCTTTTCCTCCCACCGGATGCTCAACTCCCCAATTCAAATCCCCCATATCCTTCCTCCCTGTTCTCAGAAAAGGGAAACCAAGTCATTTCATCGCTCTGTTCTCTGCTAGGTTATTTTTCAGACGAATGGGTGGATGAACCTATATTGGGTTTTTTGTCCATTTTCTCTATAGAGGAAAGGCCCACCATTCAGTTCGACTATAGTACTTTCCCGGCGGAGAGTATTCACGAGAAGCTTTCAAAATTCGCTACAGAGGGCATGTTCCAGTATTCCTCCATACTAGCTTACATGTTCATCTTCTTTCAAGCAGAAAAGTTTTTTTTCTTGATGCAAAAAATGGACAAGAACAGGAAGTCACAGGCGGTAACATCTTGGACTTCGCTGCTCAAACGAAATTCCACGGAGTTCAGTTTCAAACAGTTCATCGAACAGTTCTACCACCTAGTGGTGAGCATGCCCAGTGGCAAACTAGAACCAAGGATAAATGAGGAGATTCAGAGGATCTCACACCTCTCAGACCTTGAAAAAACTGGAGATTGGTATCCTTACCAAAATCACACCAAGATCAGAGTATATGGATGTGAGTTAGCTCCATACAAACTACCCAAGTATCTACCCATGAGGATATTTTCCCTGGATTACATAAGACAAATGATAAACTCAGACAACATACACTTTGTGTCTCTGAAGAAGAAACAACAACTCAGAATTAAATGGCAAATAAGGTCTTTTATCTGCAATAGCTGAGGTGCCGGGGAAGAGGCAGATAGAATTTTGAAAGAAATGAAGTTCAAAGTTAGTTTCTTGTGGCACTATGATCCGTGCGGGATAATTTCAGAGATGAGGGTTAAGTATAAAAATGTTACATATGTTCATATACCCAAGCCCGAGATAGAAAGGTTCATGAATCAAACAGAGTGGGAGCTGAACACTCTGGAAGAGATAGAACAACAAGATCCTTCAGTTACTATCTTGCAAACAACCACACCATAGGCTCCAAAGGAGAAAATACCCATAAAGGATACTTCACCTTCTGTCACCGAAGTCTCGGCTGAAGTTTTCCAATTACATACCAAAATGCCAAAATCCAGTCATACAATTGACATGGCTGGCGAAAAGGAAACCCAATCCACTACGACTATGAAAGGTGATCAGTCACCTCTTGTCACAATAAGCAAGCAGATCATGTCTACAGTTTCATCAACAAGCTGACGGATACTTCACTAGTCGACCAGCTGAGTAAAGGAGGACCAAAGTTGAGTATTTTCGAGAAATATAACTCGATCAAGAAGATAAATCGGATGCTGACTAGCAGTACTTATGCTTAGTTTTGGAAACAGACATCCACAACACATCACAAACTGTTGTCTGCATTTGATACAGAGAAGGGTAGAATGCACATGGCTTTTCTACAGGCACAGGTGCCCGTCCCAAAGGCGATTACTGATTATAAAAGGGCAACGTTCGAGTTCCACACCAGAGATGTGCACCCAACCGATCAAATGGATCTGCACAAGCAAACTGGAGAAATGGTTTTCTCCACTTTGGCAAATGCTTCTACTTCGACTGCTAAACTATAAGTTTCTTTAAGCAACGTTCAGACATAGATGAAGTTAGAAAAGATATCATCCTTTGCAAAGGATAACAAAATTAAAACGTTGGAAGAATTGGTCCTCAAGATCGGGTATGACCCCTCGAATGTGAAAGCAGTCGAGGAGATGCTTAAAAAGAAAAATGTCGATATAGCATCTCTGAGGAAATAATTGAAACTTTCACCAACGGAAGATGCACAGACAAAGGAGATAGCAGAGATAGAAGGTGAGAAGGATGAGATGCTCAAGTTGATCATCGAGCAGAACGCATAGTTGAAAGAGATGGAAGAAAAACTGGAAAGGTTAGTGAAGGAGAAGGAACAATCAATGCCTATGGAGGTCATTCCATTAAGCGCAGTTCCTCTCCCAGGAGTAAGCACAAAATCTACAGCAGAAATTCCCTCAGCAACTCCATTGACAGCTCTGGAAAAGACAGTAGAACTAGCAAAATCCATGGGGGAGATGAACTTGCAAGAGACAGAACTTATCAGACTTAAAAAGGAGGCTGAGGACCTTCAGGAACTTAAGTCTTCTTACCAAACCAGCTAATGCATGGAGAAACAAACATCAGACAAGCTCAAACAAGAATTGCAGCAGCTTCAAAAGAAAACAGTGGCAGGCAAGACACTTGTTGAGGCCAAGGAAAATATCTGGATGGATATCTCCAAATCCATAAATGAAATATGGCCTATGGTGCAAATCATGTTCGAGAAAAATGAACTAGTACAAAGGAGCAGACAGGCTATTGAGAAAATAAGAGGAGAGCTGGGAGAAATGCCCACAGAAGCCACTGAGATCATTAAATTCCTGAATTCCAAAACCAGGGAAGAGTTAGAGGATTTGAATATTGAAGACATGACGAAAACCATCCTCAAAGTCAAGAGGGTTCTGACCAAAAGAGGGCTAATACTGCAGTTGGAAGAGAAAGTCTAGACTATGGACACAGGAATGCAAAGATTTTTTGGAAAAATTGAAGCTCTGCAGAAGAAAGGACTCCCTGGCTTAAGGGTCCTAAATGACAAGTTAATGACCCTTCCTGATTATAAACGGAAGCTGGCCACAATGGCCAAAGATAGTTCAAAATTTTCAGGAATACAGGGTAGCATAACGGGAAAGGCGTTCTTAGAAACCTTGCAGCCAGACATCAGCATACAACACGAAATCCGGTGTATTTTCATCTTCAAGCCAACTTTTTCCAAGTGTACAGAGATGGATGAAATATACAGAAGATTACTCAAAGTCATCATTCCCAGTCAGCTACGATGGGAAGAGCTATGCAATCTAATCGAGTAAGAGATGAGGTGTCTAGGTCTAGTTAGCAATTTGATCAGACGAAGTCATGCAGATGACTCACCAACAGTTTTCCCCATAAATCAACATGAAGATTTCAACACATCATCGACAGTTCCTAAATTTTTGTATCTTGTTGAGTTAGTTAGTTAAATTTAGGATCTACCACATCCTGATCTTTAATGACAGGATCGTATGTAATTTTGATTATAAATACTTCAAACTTTGAAGTACGAAGGGTTGATCTTTATGCCCTATAAGCCATAAAGACTGTAATTGTTTATCAAGAGATCTTCCAGTAATACAAAGGGACATTTCATAGGATTTTCGCATGTTATTCATTGGTGATGTTTATTTTTCTGTGTTAAATGTTTTTCTCGCTCAGTCATCATATTGTTTTCTAATCTGATCTTTTAAAAGTAGTCTATGTTGCAGGATTTATCTTTTTATACCCTGTCTCTGACTTTAAAGATCTAAATGTTTATCTTATGATGTTATAGTGAAGAAATTCTTAAATGCTTCTTTACTTTAATTGATATTATCGTCTTTTCTGCTATCCATCACTTTATTTCCAAAGAATCCAATGAATGCATTGCCCTGCCATGTGAAAATAATCTTTTTATTCATGTTTAGATCTCTATCCTTATAATACAGACCCCATATCCCAATGGATGCGTAAACCCTATTTCAACCAACTCTACAAAAAACAAACCATCCAATTTTGTTCTACTTAACTAGCCTAACATCTCAAAGTTAAAACATATCTAAATCTTACAGAGAGATCCCTCTCTGAAATTGGCAGGGCTAGATTCCAGTTTCGAAGTGGTTGGATAAATTTACCTCTAGCAAATTTCTTCTACCCTGACAACCTCTGGGAATTTATAGAGTGATAACAGGCTTCATACAACCCTAGAAGTGTAGAACCCACAATTACAAAGAAGTACAAAAGAATGTGTTGAACTAAAAGCGGACAAGAGGAGCCAATTGGTATAGGTGCGTGGCCACCAATATCCACCCGGATCACTCCAAGAGTCAGTTCTCTAAAGAGGATTGGTGTCCTTCATAAGCACAAGATGATTCTTTATAAAATTTGTAATGCTTGTTAAAGAATACTTACATAATTGATTGTTTAAATCCAAAGTCCATTGTTGATCAATAATGATAAAAATAACAAATTAGTCACTAATTGTTTAAAAAAGGTAATATTGATTCACCCCCCCCCCCTCTCAGTATTTCCAATAATTGGTGTCAGAGAAAGTTCCTTCGGCACAGTATAATAACTGGAAGGTAGATCCTGAAATAAATGGATCAACAAGAGGGAATGTCTTCCAACAAAGCACCATTGTTTAACGAAGATGGTTATGCTCTATGGAAAATAAGAATGAAAAACTACATGTTGGATCTTGGTTTTGATGTTTGGAAATATTTTGTAGATGGTTATACTGCACCAACCAATCCACCCACATATACTATAGGAAATAAGATGTTCAATGACAACTCAAGAGCAGTTAATTCCATTCTAGGAGGGTTGACAAACTCTATATGTGTGAAGGTAATGCACTATAAGTCAGATAAGGAAATCTGGGACAAATTGGAGGTTGTATATGAAGGATATAACAAAGTCAAGGAAGCCAAACTTCAAACCTATAGAACTCAGTTTGAAAATTTGAAGATGAAAGAAGAAGAGAACATTGTTGAATACTTTCATAGGGTAGATGAGGTAGTTAACTCAATCAGAGGAGCAGAAGAATAACTTACTGATAAACCTATTGTACAAAAGATATTAAGTTCATTATCTATGAGATATGATGGCAAGATTTCCACAATTGAAGATAGACCAAAACTTGACAAGCTCACAATAGATCAACTTCATGGAATTTTTACAGCATATGAGATGAGAACAGGGAATGAAAAACCATCAAAAGGAGAAACAACATTTAAGGCATCTAAAGCAAAGAAGATACAAGAACATATGTCTAAAGAAGATCATTCAGACATATCAAATGTAGAAGAGGCCAACTTTATAAATAAACTCCATAAAGAATTTGGAAGATATAAAGGAAAGTTACCCTTCAAATGTTTCAACTGTGGCAAATCGGACACTTTGCTAACAAATTTCCTAATCCGAAGAAGAAATTTTATAAGAAAAAGAAAAAATTCTACTCTAAACAAGACATCAGCCCTTCATACATAAGTGAAGATGAAGATTCCGAGCTTCTATTTATGGGAATAAACACTAAAAATAATAATATAGATAATAAAGAAAACTTTGAAAGTGAAGGTGAAGAAGATCTAGAAGTTGAACTAATTAGTGCTATGGAATAACTAAGAAAGTATAAAAATAAGAACAATCTACTTAGGGCACAACTTCAAGAATTTGAAGAATCACATCAATCAAGAGAAATAGATGCATCAAGAACTATCAAAGAATTAGAGAAGATCACCAGTTATTTGAAGTCTCAGCTCCTGGAAGCTAAAATAATTGAAGAAGTCATTTTAAAAAAACTCAATGATAGAAAACAAGTATGTGAGAAGCTAGAATCTAAGATTGAGTTGCTAAAAGGTGAAATTGAAAAAGAAAAGAATGGATTAAAATTTGAAAATAGTTAAAAAATCTTGGATGAAATTCTCAATAGTCAGAGGTCACCAAATAACAAGACTAGTTTGGGATACACCCAAGACTCAATTTCTACATCACAAGGATATGTCAAAAGACCAATCAATTATGAAGATGCTCTTAAAATCCCCTTAAAGAAGAGAAGATACCAAGGCAAGGATGATTCCATTGGAGACCATCCCAAATAAACAGAAATCAACATCCCCTACTAAAGAAAAAGATGACCAGAAGAATACAATCACCAGAAGCAATCCCTCTAATAGATATCAATATATCTTCCTTGGATATTTATATTCTTGCAATAATTTTGGACACAAAGCAATACATTGTAAAACCTATAGAAGGAACAATCCAAAAAATGTCCAAAGAATTCAGAAGTTCAATACAAATAAAAGAAACTATAATTCGTTCTCTCCATTAAAAGATTACAATATGGAATGCCTCAAATGTAATAACTATGGACATAAATCCAGTGAATTTAGATTTTCAAAGTATGTCAAAGAAATAAATATTCCCAACAATAAAAACGTATGGAAGAAAAAACAAGTAGAGAAAACAGAGTGTAAAGTAGCCATGTATGTTAAAAACAAAGGATGTAAGTGGTATATAGATAGTGGATGTTCTAAACACATGACCGGAGATCAAAGAAAATTTCTCAAGTTAATAAAGAAAGAAAAAGGAAAATTCACCTTTGGAGATAATGTGTCATCTAAGATACTTGGAAAAGGCATTGTTAGCCTAGGGAATAACAAGGCCAAATCATAAAATTTACTTTTAGTAGAAAATATTAAGCCTAATATTCTAAGTGTAAGTCAAACATGTGATCAAGGTCACACACTTACCTTTAATTCTTAGAAATGTGAGATAAGAAGAGAAGATACAGGGAAACTAGTGGTAGTTTCACCAAGAACATCTAACAATGTGCACATCCTTCACATGGAAGGAGAGGAAAAATGTTGTTTAGGTCAAGAATATGAAAGTTGGATATGGCATAGAAGGTTGGGACATATAAGCTTTGAAAACTTAATCAAATCCAATAAGAAGGAGGTAGTAAGGGATCTGCCAAAGATTATAAAGCCTTCAAATCCTATTTGTAAACATTGTCAAATAGGGAAGCATGTCGGATCATATTGTCATTGATGCCAATGGTTTGATTATTTGAGAGATTGTTGGATCATGTGTCATTGATGCAAATGTGTTGATTGATTGATGTCAAGTTATTGATTGATTGATGATTTTCCTTGATGAGAATGATAGATGTCAAAGTGGAAACCAATTGATAAATATGGATCATTGATATGATGCATAGATGAAGATGGATCAATGAGTTGTCATTGATACATGATGTTGCATAGTTTGTTTGATGAAAAGATGACTCATTATTGTCTTATCATGATTGATAAGGTGCACAAATGTATGAACTCCAAAGTGGTCCCCTTATGTTGAAAGCCCTCACGGGAAGATGCTTTGAAGATTGAGTTATCCTAGAAGAACAGTTGGAGGACTCATTCTTGTATGTGAAATAATGAAATTAAGATCAATGAAGTTGTTGGTGAAACTGTCCTAGATGGATAGTGCTTTTCATGCCATTTCCGGTGGTATGTGGAATGTCACATAACTCCTCACGGTTTGAGAGTTATGGCCTTATGAAGTTGGAGGACCCCATATGAAGACTTGGAGTCCCCAAGGTCAAAGAAGTCAAAGTAACCTAAAAGAAGAAATCACTATTTAAATGATAAAGAAGTGACAAAATCAAGAAGGAATATTTAAATGATAAAATGTTGGAGAACTTTCTATTTATGGAAAGTGGTTAACCCTAAAATAAGGAAAATAGGTTGAGTGACCTAGATCGGTTAAGTGACCTAAATATAGGTTAAGTGACCTAGAGGATGAAAGTATAAATAAGATAGCTATGGTCTCTTGTAGATCATCCTTTTTGGTGGATCAATGGAGAGCTTCTTGTGAATATCTTTTGGAGTATTGATGGAGAGCTTCTTGTGAGAGCATCTTATTGGTGTGGATCTCTTGAGCATGATTGAAGATCTATTCTGAGGAAGAGAGCGAGAGGAGGATCTCATGGACGCATCAAAGGTTCGGCAATATTGGAGATATTGACGGAAAAATTCTCGAAACTTCAGAAACCCTAGTTTCTGATGCATACGCAGGTTGTTTGTGTATAGGGTGTGTATACATTGAGGTATACACTCGCTGGCTGTGTATAGGGTGAGTATGTACGCGGGTTGTCTGAAGACAGGGATCGTATGGTGGATAGAATGGTGAAGACTTGTGTTTGAGTTGGTCCCAAGCTCTTGGATGATTGGGCAGGTTCCAGATCTGCATTCTATGGCCTCAGATCTATCACTAAGACACTGGTATGATTACATTATTGTCTTTATGAATACTATTGTTTGATGTGATGGGAATGCTTAGGGAATTCTTGGTATGGCTTCTATGATGTGGTTCAGTTTGGTTGATTTGGTTGATGGAGTGATCAATACT
>ML776927.1:1330615-1375410 GCA_009831015.1 Picea engelmannii
ATGGCGAGCGGTCGAGGTTTCGGGGAAATTCCCGAAGGGGGGATTTCAGCATTTCGAATACTAGGAATGCAAAGGATAGGAGTTCGAAATTCTTGACCCCTGAAATCCCAAAAATACACAAGTCGTCGGATCAGGAGAGGCTATGAGCCCTTGATCCTAGTTTGGAGTGGAAGACTGACGTTTCGAGGTTCGGTACTTCGGTATTTTGGATACAGGGATCTCAAAGGAGCAGGGAGCTGTTGCAGTCGGGATCGCGAAGTACCGAAACGTGAAAACCCGAAAATAGATGGAAGAGTAGCATGGTCATGGAACAGGGTCACATATTTCGGTATTTCAGGATTCAGATTTTCGACAATCTGGAGGACAAGAGGTCGGGGGCACTTTGCGTGGGAAATCCCCAAAGTCGCGAAACGCAACATATCTTTGGAGTGGGACTACGATCATACATTTTGGCAGTTCAAGATTCCGCATTTCGGCAATCCCGGGGATAAGAAGTTAGGCACTTGACATTGAAAGTCCCGAAGTCGCGGAAAGAGTTGGGCTGTGGTCACGGAGGATGTAATCGCATAGACCAGAATTTTGGCATTTCGACATTTAGGGGATTGAGGAGCTAGAGGAACTCGACGCCAGGATTCGTGAAATCGTGAAACCCGAAATTTCCTTTTTCGAAAAAAGGTCATGGTCGTGTCTGCACGTCATGTGCAGATGAAAGCTCACACCTGGTGTATGTTTGTGAAGGTGGGGTTTTCGTAAAGGACCTGTGGATATGATTCATTGAAGGTTCTAGCAAGGAACTAAAGGATCAGCTTCGGCTCAAGGAGAAATCAGAACGATCCTAAGACAGGAAGGTCTCGCAGAACTTGCTGAGGCAGGGGGTGCTGCATCAGTTTGGTATCAGATCCACTTTCTATCTGTAGACTGCATGCAGAGGGAGACAAAGTAGATAAGGAAAATACTCTGATACACATCAGTGGTGGTATCAGAGCTTGATTTTGTCTATATACTATAGGAAAAACGAGGCAAAAGAGAAGGAGACAGAGTGTTGAAGATCTATAGAGATTGTTTCAGGTGCGCAACTGTCAAAAGACAATCAGGTGGACTGTAGGGAAAGATGGAAGCACTCACAGTTGCAGAGTGACAACAACAAGTTTTCCAGGAGGGCAGATAGGAACAGGGAAATGGCTACTGAAGGCCATGGACGCAGTGGAAATAAGAACCACTAGAAGCAGAGAAAAGATGAGATGGATAAAGAACTCACCAAGATAAGAGTGAGGATGGAAGAGCTTTCACTGCAGATGTAGCAAGATGCAAAGCCATGATGGGTATATGAATGGCCTCTGAGGAGGAAAGCAAAGTGGCCAGTCAAGAAATTGTTGGCCTGAAGACAGTGGAGACGGTTGAGGAGGTGGCTGAGGCATGTTAGAAGCCTTGGTGACAGAGAAGAAGTGGTTCATGTGTGTGAACCAGAAGTTGGGAGAAATCTCAGTGATGATGAGGAGAAGAGATCACTGGAAAATCTCAAAGAGTGCCAGGTGGGCAGTGAGGAATTTTCAATTTTCCAGGAGAGAAATAAGAAGAGGTCACAGGATAATCTCAAAGACTGTCAGGAGGGAAGAACAGAAAATTCAGGTTGCCAGGAGGGCAATGAGATGAGATCGTCGGAAGATCTCAGAGACTGCTAGGAGGGCAGAGAGGAAATCCCAAATTGCCAGGTGGGTAGGGGAAAATAAGTGAGACTGTCTGAAAGTCTCGGGAGCTCAGAAGTGAGTTCATGTCAGCAAGGAGTGTTGATGGAGATGGGATCGATTGATCTCATAGACTGCCAGGTGGACAGCAGAAAAATCCCATGTTGCCAGGTGGGCAAGGGAGAGCAGATGGGACTTTATAATAGTCTCATTAACTCAAAGGAGAGTTTGAATCAACAAGAGGAGTTGATAGAGGAAGATCAAAAGAGCATTCTTATGATTGGAGGGATAAAGGTATTCCTGCCATATAGCCCAGTTGAGGCCAGCGTGTGTGTTGCTGATGCAGCAATAGAAGAAAGACAACCAGTTGTGATTGTCGAAGAGATGGAGTATATATTAGAGGTTTCTCAAGTAGAGGAAAAGGAGCATTTGGAAGAATGGCTCGAAATTTTTGGCCAGGAAGCTGAAGGGGAGATAGTTGCAGCATTGAAGCTAACAACAAGGGAAGAAGAAGGGCATGTAGATAAGATGCCCACTCCATGGGAGAAGGAGCTGGAGATGCTGGAGGATTGGTTGAACCATCCAGAACTAGTAGATGACTGCCATGAGTAGAAATTCATGCAGATGTTGGTAGAGGAGCATTCTGAGGAATCACTCAGAAATTTTAGCCAGGGAGATGAACAGATGATAACTGCGGTGGATAGGCATGCAACGACAGCTGAAGGAGAATTTCAGTCTGAGGAGTAGCTGGAAGAAGCTGGAGATATGCCAGCAGGAGAGCTGACAGTCAAGCTGTTAGAGGAGGAAGCTAAGAAGCATCTTAGTGATAGGATTGCAGAATTGGAGTCTGCAGCAGAATGGCAACTCAATGCCACAAAAGAGTAAGAAGATGGCATGGGAGATCTAGTTGATCTACCCATTTGCAGGGAAGAAGTGCAGTGGATCAAGCTAAAAAAGGAGAGCCAACAGTGGGAGTAGCTGGACAAGATAATTGAGGAGATTAGAAGGTTGATGATCAGATTAGTAGAAGCGGTCAGCAAAGAGAAGCTGGACAGAGGAGAACCTGCCATAGCAGCAGGGCAATAGAAGCAACAGTAGCAGCGAAGCAGTGGAGCAGATGGACAACTCCAGAGAACTGTTTGGGATCAAGGTGGATTTCAATAGCCATGCTGGGAATCTCATGAGCAAGAGCTCATGAATTTTTCACAGCAAAGGAGTATGATGCAGGAGCATCGCTCCAAGCCAGCAGCGTGCTAGCCAGCCAACACATCAAAGCGCGCATTCGATGGGAGAGAGAGGTGCAACCTTCTCGGTTTTTCAAATTTTCAAATTGTTTTAAATGATTGTAAGGATGGTAGAGCCAAAAAGCCATGCATATGCACAGGCTTTAGTAAAGGTTGTCTTAAATAGGTTGTAAGGCTGAGATCTAGATCCGATTCGGACTAGACAACCATTCAATATAATTGAATGTAAATTAATGAGATTTGGTGAGGATGGAGGGAAGATCTCGAGGAGCCCCTCTTTGTAAAAATATCTTCTTTGTATCTAGTAGAAAGTTTTAGAAGGGGAGAAGAGAGCCGAGACTATGTGGCAGTCCAAGCTCGAACACATTGTAAAGAGGCATTTTCATATTAATACAAAGAGCAATTTTTCCTGCACATGAGTCTTTATGTGTTAATGATTTCATGAATGAATGTCTTTATGTGTTGATGATATGTTGTAGATGTATGTTAGGTATGAATTTGTAGGGATAGATGAAATTTACTGTCTGTGAGTTCTTTGATTCCAGGTTTGGGTTCTTTGAGGCTTCATGCAAGAGGTTGCATGACAAAATACTGCGGGTTCTGTGAGATAGTGCAAGGAGTGCACTTCTGAATTCTGCGGATTCAGACAAAGACGTTCCAGGAGGACGCACCAATGAAAGTCATTGACTCGGGGAGAAGCCTCAAGGTTGTTGAACACCTTAGAGGTAAGACTGTGCAGAGGGAGGCACAGAGAAGATAGAATTACTGAGGATTCTGTGGAAGCTCTGCCAAGAGGGAATTGAGTGAATGCATTGGATGCATTGGAGAGAGAAATCTATTTTGATTTCGTTGAGAAGATAGAACCACTGCAGGTTTTGTAGAGCTCTGCCAGGAGAGCATCGAGCGAGTGCATAGAAGGAACTCTATTCTGAGTTCAGAGATAAGAGAAGTGTCACAGGAGGAGACCTTCACAGGGTTACTAAACACCTTGCAGGCCCAACAAGGAGTGTTTGAGCATAAGTTGCCAGAGGGAACTTATATCCTTTCAAGGAGAGAAAGGGGCAGAGACATTTAGAAGTTTGAGCAGGATAAGCTCCAGACGGATAGCACAGTTGTGTGCAGAAGTTCTGCAAGGAGTGGATCAAGCAAGGAAAGCGCAAGGAGTGCGCTCAGAGTGAACTTGTCTCAAGTTCAGAAGCTCAGGAGGAAAAGTGCCTTTACACACAGGGAAATAGTCGAGAGGAGTGTAGAAGTCGAGGAATCCTTCGAGGTTTCATAGTCAACAAAGATCAGGAAAGGAAGTGTCCTTAGAACACAGGTGGGAGCCAAAATTATAGGCTTCGCAGAGGAAGCAAAGGTTGAGGCCTTTGGAGCGTCGAAAAGTCTTCCAAGTTCAGGAAGAAACACAAGCTTAGGAGGGAACATCGTTGTCGTTAGATCAACTAGAGAGGACAAGAATATGGACCGTTGAATCTATGTCCAGGAAAGCAAGAGGAGAGTGCGCAGGAGAAAGAGATCCGGGCTGTCAGATCTGGGCGCCTGGACCGATAGCCATCGGATCCAGGAGAAACTGCATCAGGTTTAATCCTCATATGTGAAGAAGGGAACGAAAGGCCTATTTTGGCATTTCGGCTACCGGGAGATACAAAGGGAAAGAGTCGGGACTCTTGACCCATGAAATCCCAAAAGGATCATGACCGTCCAATAGGAGGATACATGGCGAGCGGTCGAGATTTCAGGGAAATTCCCGAAGGGAGGATTTCAGCATTTCAGCTACCGAGAATGCAAAGGGTAGGAGTTTGGAATTCTTGACCCATGAAATCTCTAAAATACACAAGTCGTCGGATCAGAAGAGGCTATGAGCCGTTGATCCCAGTTTGGAGCGGAAGACCGACGTTTCAGGGTTCGGTACTTCGGTATTTTGGATATCGGGAGCTCGAAGGAGCAGGGATTTGTTGTAGCGGGGATCGCGAAGTCCTGAAACGTGAAAACCCAAAAGCAGATGGAGGAGTAACATGGTCAAGGAATAGGGTCACATATTTCGGTATTTTGGGATTCAGCCTTTTGGCAATCCCGAGGAAAATAGGTCGGGGGCCCTTTGCGTGGGAAATCCCCAAAGTCGTGAAATGCAACATATCTTTGGACTGGGACTACGGTCATACATTTCGGTAGTTCGAGATTCAACATTTCGATAATAATGGGGATAAGAATTCAGGCACTTGCAATGAAAGTCCCGAAGTCACGAAACACGACATACCTTCGAAGTTGGGTTGTGGTCACGGAGGACGCAATCACATAAACCAGAATTTCGGCATTTCGACATTTCGACATTCAGGGGATTGAGGAGCTAGAGGAACTTAACGCCAGGGTTCACAAAATCGTGAAACCCAAAATTTCCTTTTTCAGAAAAAGGTCGTGGTCGTGTCTGGAGGCCGTGTGTAACACCCTGTTTCCCCCAGTTTGTAAAAATAACTGGACTGGCCAAGAACTGTGGAAAACTCAGAAATGTGAATATGTGATGTGAATGGACCTTGTGGAAAAGGTCAATGAATGTGAATAATATTATGAATTTATATTTCAGGACTGTTGAGAGGGGATATGTTGAAAAAGAGACCACGATGGTTGTAGAAAGGCGGTGGAAGGCACCTGGAAAGGTGGCGTTAACTTCCACCGAAAAACAATACCGTATTTGGACTTCACTGGCCCGGAGAACCAAAAGCAGCTCGCTGGCCCCAAATTAAATGTCTCACAGGCTGGTAGATAGATGGCTCCTCGGGAATTAATGAGGGATGGGGAGGTGAATCGCCCATCCGTAGAGCAGTCAGGCCTGACCAGCGCGAGGGAAATCACACCACACGCAACCTTGCAAGAGGATAAGGTGTGGGGGAGAAGCGATTGGGGGCAGATGAGAGGGGAGAAAGAGAACTCTGGCGATATGCAGAGCGAGTGATAGCAAAGAGGAAGGAGAGTAACCCTCGCTCCTGGTCACTGGAAAATAGAGACACAGTCTCACAACATCGTGGTCTCAGCTCGGGGGTGGCTAGTGGTAAATCCGTTGGGAGTCATTGAGCCTACAGTTGGGTGGAAATGAGCACTCCTCTCAGCAGTTGCATAACCCCTGGTGTTACCTTCTGATAAGTGTTTTGCCTTTGGAATCTTGAAATATATGTATGCTGACATTTATGATCATAAGCTGTGAAATTGTGAATGATTTCATTATAAGAATGTCTGTATGGTGTCTTGATCAGTACTGGTAGTTGTATGTTTATATGGAAAGACTACATATGGATTATGTTCTCATAAATCATTATTTATGTGTGTACTGATCTAATTCAGACTTCACGTCTGGTTCTCAGGAGAGCGATACCTTTATCTGCCTCAAATAGTACCCTGGGTAAACCTCCCCATAGAGATACCCTTTTTGAAAATCCCATCAAGAGCCTGGAAGGAGGACGTGAAGGCGCAAGACCTTAAGAAGTCCCTGATAAGTATCGAATCGACGGATGACATCCTGTCGGGATATCTGTGGTCACTTAGGACCGTCAGATAAGAGGAAGAAGCTGGAAAGTTAAGTGCCTTAACCTTGATAGGTGGTGATCGATGAACAAGATTCCATCGGGAAATCTTTGGTCATTCACGACTGCTAATATTTGGTAGGAGAAAGTAGGATGTTAAGTGCCTTACCCCTATGACTTTCTGTGTCTTCGTGGCTAGCGAAGAGGTCGGGACCGTAGATCCCCAAGGTCCATGAGAGCATCCAGAACATTGATCTTTCCACGTCTAGGGAGTCGTGGGAGAGCACACAAGTTAGGAACCTGTCTGAGCCGTCAGATCTCGGCTAGAAAACCCGACAACCATTGGATCTGTCAGGAGATACCCGAGGGTTAAACCCCCAGTGAATAGGGGCGAAAGCCCTGAAATAGATCTGGACCATCTGAGTAACGGAGGACACATGTCAAGAGATTTTCCACTTTGGGAAATCGAGAATCACGAACTCGGGAGTTCTGGTGATGAGAGATTGGGACTTTCCATGGTGGAAACCCCGAGATAGATCTAGACCGTCCGATTTAAGGAGGCCACGTGTTGTGAGATTTCCCATTTCTGGAAATTGGGAATCGCGAACTCGGGAGTTCTGGTGATGAGAGATTGGGACTTTCCATGGTGGAAACCCTGAAACAGATCTGGACCGTCCAATTTAAGGAGGCCACATGTCGTGAGATTTCCCATTTCGGGAAATCGGGAATCACAAACTCGGGAGTTCTGGTGACGAGATATCGAGACTTTCCATGGTGGAAACCCTGAGACAGATCTGGACCATCCGATTTAAGGAGGATACATGTCGAGAGATTAACCACATCGGGAAACCGGGGATCGAGGATTCGGGAGTCCCATGGTCGAGAGTTAAGACTCTCATGATGATAAGTCCCGATGAACCAACGAGATTCTTTCGGAGGATATCAAGGTCTATAATGACCGTTAGATGTGAGGAAGAGATGTTGACTTTAAGTTGGGGCACGAATGCGCCTTAGGGTAAGTGGCGAGCAGATCTGGACGACCAAAGTCCACCCACCCAGGTCTACGGCTGAGTCTTCATTCTGGAGCTCCCTTGTTGTTTTTCCTTTAGCAGTGAGGGGGGGGGGGTACGGAATCAAACGCGCAACTCTTGAATGGTCAGGATTTATTCGCCTTGATCAATGACATTCAGGCAAATTCCGGACCCCCCTTGCCATTCTACCTTTAATGGGGGGGGTCCGTAATGGTGTGGCGTGTGAAGTGGGACCCGTCTCCTGTCATGTCGCCCACTATGTCGTGTTTCCCTCTTTCCACCTATACTCCACTCAACCGCATGACAGTGCCCGTTCCTATTGGCCATTCCCTAACCCTGTTGGGATTCGTCCATGTTGGCCAGTCGTTATCCCTGTCAGGGTTCGGCAGTTGCAAAGATGAACAATTCGACATTTCTGTAGCACCGAGTCATGAATTACTGAGAGGCGCCATGGTTATTTGACCTGTGATCCTGACCCACGATCACATGGGAGTAGATAGAGAAAGAACTAGCCTACACTAGGCCTCCATAGATATTTTAGGGTCTGTGATTCTGCAGAAAGCAACGAAAGATTTGATTATGATAGTGGGTGCATTACAAATTGGTATCAAAGCATGGTGACAACACTCGGCCTAATTGGGCTCATGAATGAGTTGTGCATAAGCTCTGTTCGAAGCACTCCTAAGAGGAGTAACCCCCTAACTTAACTCTCTTATCCAGGATCAAAAATTGGAAATGAGAACCCGACTGTGTATGCATGTGAAAGAGTTATGAATTTATGCTTAGGTTATAAAAATGTATCTAACTCTTGACTAATAACCAACATTTGTCTTTTCACCCAAGCGGACGATCAACTGCGGGAATTTACAGACGCAGAGAATGGTGACTCACCAAGAGATGAGAGAAGGCTCCCACAATAGAGACGAAGAGTCTGATGAAAGAAGAGCAATAGGGACCCCTCCAGATCTAGCTGAGACTGTGAGGAGTCTCATGGTCGAATTGCAAAGCTGCAAGGCCGATAATGAAAGGATGATGAAAGAACAAGAAAAACAAATTGAAATCAATGCAGTTTTACTACAGAGCTTATCTGAACTACAATGACAAATGCAACATGAACCCGAGATGCAGAAACATGGTCATATCAGTGGCCATACTGAGAGTAGAACCTCAAGGAAGGTCCACCCCAGAGGTAAAGGACCAGTGCCAGACGATTCCTCTGAGAAGGAAGCTGGCGATTCAGAAGGCTCTTCCAGCAGCAGGACCAGTTCCTATTCTCGAAGAAAACAGAAGAAGCACAAGACTTCCAAGGGTCATAAATTTGAGGAATTCAGAAAGGCCAAACCTCCCTCCTTCAATGGTGAGATAAAGAAGGGAGAGGAAGCAGAGGCCCGACTACTTGGACTGAAGAAATATTTCAGAGTCCATGATTTTTCAGAGAATTTGAAGGCCTGAGTGGCCACTTTCAATATGAACGGAAAAGCTTCCATATGGTGGGAAGATCTTAAGAATGTGAAAGGGGTCCATGAGGAGGACCTGTCCTGGAAACAGTTTGAGAAATACTTCCGGAAGAAGTATTTGTCAGAAAAATATTTCGACGAGAAGAATAAAGAGTTTTATGAACTCAAACTGGGGCAACTCACTATAGAGGAATATGTCAAAAAATTCCTTGACTTATTGAGATATGTACCCTACATCAAAGTAGAGAAGGTGAAGGTGCAACGCTTCATCAGTGGGCTACCCAAGGAATACCGGAACAAAATTGAGTTTGATGAGCCAAAGACCTTAGAAGACACTATTTGAAAGGCAACATATTGTCATAAACAATATGGACATCGGGCAGAGTCTCGTGGAGACTGGAAACAGAAGAGTGGTTCAAGATTTCAAAAAAAGGGGATCAAATCCTCGGGATTTAAGAACTACAAGAAGAACCCCAGAAGGAACTTTCCAACCCGGAGTGTACTCCAACAGAACTTTCCCTCATCGTGCGGAAATAAAATTTCTGGACCTATACCAGTAAAGACTGATAACCCAAAGAGAGAACCTCTGAAATGTTGGGGTTGCGGAGAAGAGAATCTCCTGAGAGACTGTCCACACCGACAACAGAACAGTCAGAAAGTTTATAACATTCAGGAATCTACCACAATCAATGATGTGGAAAGGAGTGTGTTGCAGATTTATGCAGCCTTGGATAATAATCAAGCTGACCACCAAGCTTCAGTGGTGGAAATAGAAGGTATGATTTTCAACCATCTGATGTCTGTTTTGATTGACTCTGGTTCAAATTTGAGTTATATAGCCCCTAAAGTTGTTGATAAGTGTAAACTACAACCACAAAAACAAACCAAGCCACGGTTGGTACAGTTAGCCACTAGCACCAAAAGAAGGGTAGCAGAGGTCATACCAGCCTGCCAATTAATGTTGGGTGAATTCCCCACCCAAGAAACCCTTAACATATTACCCCTAGGATCATACGATCTGTTGATTGGTATGGACTGGTTGGCCGCCCATAAAGCCAGATTGGACTGTTACCATAAAACCTTAGAATGTGTGAGCAAAGAAGGAAAAAGGATAACCCTTCAAGGGATCCAAAAACCTATCTCGGTGAGGCAAATATCAGCCCTGCAAATGAGAAAGTATTGCCGAAAGGGATGTCCCCTATATGCAATACAGGTTTTGGAAACCATAGAAGGTGACAAACCCAGCCTTGAAGACCATCCTACCCTGGGAGAATACAAAGATGTGTTTCCGGAAGAGGTACCGGGTCTACCTCCGAGAAGAGACATCGACTTCTCGATAGAACTTGCACCAGGAGCGGTGCCAGTGTCTAGGACACCCTACCGGATGAGCACACCTGAGTTAGTGGAACTCAAATTGCAATTGAAAGAAATGATGGATATGGGTTATATTCGAGCCAGCATGTCCCCATGGGGAGCACCAGTCCATTTTGTGAAAAAGAAGGATGGCACCCTTAGACTGTGTATATATTATAGACAACTCAATAAAGTAACCATAAAGAACAAGTACGCCTTGCCCAGGATTGATGATCTATTCGATCAGTTGGGAGGTGCGTCTATTTTCTCAAAGAATAACTTGAGGTCGGGATACCATCAAGTTCGAATCAAGGGTGAAGACATCCATAAAACTTCTTTTCGGACACGGTATGGTCACTATGAGTTTGTGGTAGTGCCATTTGGGTTAACTAATGCCCCTGCCACTTTCATGTGCTTAATGAACGATGTACTTAGTGAATTTTTAGATAAATTTGTACTAGTTTTTATTGATGACATATTAATCTACTCTAAGAATAGAGAAGAGCATGAAGAGCATATTAGACTTGTGCTGCACTTGCTAAGAGAGAATCAACTCTATGCTAAATTCAACAAATGTGACTTCTTCCAGAAGTAAATACATTACTTGGGACATGTTCTATCCAAGGAAGGGGTAACAGTAGATCCTAACAAGATCAGGTCTATCATGGAATGGCCTACCCCAAAGGATGTTTCAGACATCAGATCCTTTATGGGATTAGAAGGATACTATAGGAGATTTATAAAAGGATTCTCCAAGATTGGTTGTCCAATCACTACCCTCTAGAAGAAAGGGACAAAATTCCTGTGGACACAAAAATGTGAAGAAAGATTCCAAACCCTGAAACATCTACTAACCCATGCACCTGTGTTGAAAATCGTTGACCCAGAAGCTGACTTCCTTGTGTGCACATATGCTTGTAAGGAAGGGCTCGGAGGATTCCTTATGCACAAAGGAAGTGTGATCTGCTATGAATTCCGAAAATTGAACGAACATGAACTCAACTATGTGACTCATGATATAGAACTAGCTGCCATAGTGCATGCCTTAAAAATGTGGATGCATTACCTCTTGGGAAGAAAATTTGTACTTATGACAGATCACTGTGGATTGCGATATTTGTTTGACCAACCAAATCTCAATGCCAGACAAGCTAGATGGATGGCCCTCCTTAGCGAATTTGATTTTGAAATCAAACACATTAAAGGGAAAGAAAATAGGGTGGCCGATGCCCTTAGCAGAAGCATGAAAACAATTCACCTGGCAGCGATGAGTACCTGCAAGACAGATGTCAAGAACAGAGTCAGAAATGCACAAGAGACAGATCCCTTCATTTAGACCGTGACCTTGTACCTACAGCAAGAACCCGCTGGAGTAAAATATGAAGGCTACTAGATGACCTAAGGAGGTCTGCTCACTTACAAAGATAGACTGTACATTCCAAATTGTGACGACTTGAAGAGGTTCATTATGGATGAACTACATAAAAGACCATATACTGGTCACCCAGGATACCAGAAAATGATCATTGCCACCCGAAAACAGTTTTATTGGCCTGGATTGAAGAAAGACATAGCCAAGTATTTGGCCCAATGCATAGAGTGCCAGCAGGTTAAAGCATAACATCGACACCCAGCATGACTATTGCAACCTTTACCCATCCCAGAATGGAAATGGAAACCATCTCCATGGATTTTATCACTGGATTGCCAACTTCAACCAAACAGAATGACACCATTATGGTAGTGGTGGATAAACTAAGCAAGTCTGCTCATTTCATCCCCGTCAAATCAACCTTCAAGGCGATAGATATTGCCCAGGTATTCATGAAAGATGTATTTAGATTGCACGACATGTTGAAAGAGATAGTGTCTGACAGAGACACAAAATTTACTTCCAATTTTTGGAAATCACTGATGGCTGGTTTAGAAACCAAATTGTTGTTTAGCATTGCCTATCACCCTCAAACCGACGAACAGATAGAAAAAGTGAATCAAATATTAGAGGATATGTTAAGGATGCATTTAATGCATCAACCCAGGAAATGGGAAGACTACCTGCCATTGGTAGAATTTGCCTACAACAACGATTACCAAGCATCTTTAAAGATGAGTCCCTTTGAGGTCCTCTATGGTAGACCGTGTAATACTCTAGTCAGTTGGAGTAATCCTGTAAATAGGATTTCTTTTGGACCTGACATGTTGAAATAAATGGAACAACAAGTGACTCAGATAAAACAAAATCTGAAGGTCCCTCAGAATCGACAGAAAAGTTATGTTGATAAAAAGAGAACTCCAAGAGAGTTCAAAATGAGAGATCATGTATGTCTAAGAGTTAGGCCCAGGAAGAGTTCCCTAAAAATGGGATCTTGTGCCAAGTTGGCACCCCGGTATTGTGGACCCTTTGAGGTTCTAGATAGAGTGGGACCTGTAGCCTATCGACTAGAACTTCCTCCCACAGTAAAAGCACATAATGTTTTCCATGTTTCATTACTGAAGAAATATGTACATGATGCTAATCATATAATTGACTGGTCTGTGATCCAGGTGGAACCAAAGGGATATTTTCTACCAGAACCTCAATGCATATTGGACAAAAATGAAACCCTGCTCTGGTACCGAACCATTGCACAGGTCAAGGTGCAGTGAAAACATTTTGGCCCAGATGAGGCTACATGGGAAATGGAGGATGCCATGAAATAGGCATATCCAATTTTGTTTGCATCTGAACATGCATGACATGTTGATAGATAGAACATCAAGGACGATGTTCCTTTAAGGGGGAGGGAATTGTAACACCATGTTTCCCTCAGTTTGTAAAAATAACTGGACTGGTCAAGAACTGTGGCAAACTCAGAAATGTGAATATGTGATGTGAATGGACCTTGTGGAAAAGGTCGATGAATGTGAATAATATTATGAATTTATATTGCAGGACTGCTGAGAGGGGATATGATAAAAAAGAGACCACGATGGTTGTAGAAAGGCAGTGGAAGGCACCTGGAAAGGTGGCGTTAACTTCCACCGAAAAACAATACCGCATTTGGACTTCACTGGCCCGGAGAACCAAAAGTGGCTCACTGGCCCTGAATTAAATGTCTTGCAGGTTGGTAGGTAGATGGCTCCTCGGGAATTAATGATGGATGGGGAGGTGAACCACCCATTCATAGAGTTTTCAGGCCTGACCAGCGTGAGGAAAATCGCCACACAAAACCTCGCAAGAGGATAAGCCATGGGGGAGAAGCGATTGGGGGCAGACGCGAGGGGAGAAAGAGAACTCTGGCAATATGCAGAGTGAGTGATAGCAGAGAGGAAGGAGAGTAATCTTCGCTTCTGGTCACTGGTAAATAGAGACACAGTCTCACAGCATCGTTTTCTCAGCTCGGGGGTGGCTAGTGGTAAATCCGTTGGGAGTCGCTGAGCCTACGGTTGGGTGGAAACGAGCACCCCTCTCAGCAGTTGCATAACCCCTGGTGTTACCTTCTGATAAGTGTTTTGCCTTTGGAATCTTGAAATATATGTATGATGACATTTATGATCATAAGCTATGAAATTGTGAATGATTTCATTATAAGAATGTCTGTATGGTGTCTTGATCAGTACTGGTAGTTGTATGTTTATATGGAAAGGCTACGTGTTATCACTGAAATTTCGTCTGCACATGGCGACAAGAACTCAACATCGTCAAAATAGGAATGAAGTCATTCATGGCACTGGATTAATTTCACAGCATTGAAAAAGGGTCAAAAACTATACAAAGTAACCAAAAAATTGAAGGGCGCTTTATAGGAGTTTGGTGCGTGCGCACATGCGCGTTACAGAAATGTACCATGCACGCATGCGCGCACGACGCGTGACTGTTAGCGCGAAAACCCGCATACCTGCTAAACGACGCATTTATTGAATTGGTCGGCCTCCCAACCACTTATGGACCAACTCCCAACCTGATTTGACGCCCAAATCTGAGCTGAATCCGCATGGTAGGTTGGTCAAAGACCTAATGAAGCCCTAAAGAGCCCCTTTTTACACTTTGAAGGGGTTACATAATCACCCAATGCTATGCTATAAAAATCCATGAAGAAACATCATTTTCTCAAGGAATTTCATGTAATGTTATGCTGCTTAGATTGTTTTAAGGACTCATTCCTTCACAATAACACATTAACACCATTTCATTGAGCCATTCACCTCTCCATTGAGTGAATGTGCTTGGAGTTCTTTCACCATCATTTTCATTTTCTTATTGTAAGGTGAGCAAGTTTGTGAGGGCCTCAAGAGCCTTCCTTTGGAGGAAGAAGGAACCACAGTTCTCTTTCTTCATTGTGCTTTGATTTCATCAATAGACCAGCTCAAAACATTGGTGATATTGGTCTTGTTGTCTTTGTTATTTTTGTTTCCATATGGTCATAGTTTTAGTTTGTTTTAATTTAATTTTTTCTTATAGTTTAGTTGTTCTTTTTCTAACTCTTTCCTCTACAGCTGTCATGCCTAGCAAGACCCAATTGGGCATGTAAGCACCATTCATTTGCTCACCAAGTGACGAATTGGGTGCAAACAGATTGGCGACCGTACTGGGGAGAAGGTATCAATTCCTCCCTCATTTGGGTTTATTTTGCTTTCCTTTTGCTTTCATTAACTTGTAGGTGCACAAACCGGCCTCTGCCGACCTGCTAACCAGTCAATTCAAGGGAGAATTGAGAGAAATCCATCCAGATTTCCTCTCTCGGCCATTTTCCACAGGCGCGCGGGTATTTCACCCCACAGACGCGCATCATGCGTGCATGCGCTTTTATCGCAGTCTGTTTCTGCGCGCATGCGCCTGTGCTCTTGAGTCTGAACGAGCACCAGCGCTCTGCGCGCGCCTGTCTACACTAGAGGGTGCGCATCTGAACTAAATTTTACATTGTAAGGTCTTGGATGTGGGGAAAATCATTTTCCTTCTTAAGAATGATGTTATGCATGCTCTAAATACTGCACCACTTAGACCCCTCAACTTATAAAGGGGATAGTCAAACAAACATAGGCACTTAGGTGGATAAAAGTAATTTTCCCTTATTTTATTTTTTCCACGTGGATGACTTGCTTTGATTTATAATCTAAGTTGGACAATCATACTTAATCACACCTAATTCACATTTGGGACTAGAAGTTGAAAGTAACAATCTTGAGTATGCTCTTCTCTTGCGCTTTTAATCGATCTTGAGAACCAGAAAAAGATTGCGAAAACAATCTCATCTCCCTTAAACAAAATTTCAAAACCTTTAGGAGAGGACAAAGGCCCTTTTGGGACCCCTCTTAGCTTCATTTTTTCAAACATATCTTAAATTTGTAACGGGCCCACACATGCCCACATGTCACAAAAGTAGGATAGTGGTTGGAATTCTGCTTTCTTAGATCAAAAAACTAGGAGAGTTTAAAGGTTGTAACGGGCCCATACATGCCCACATGTTCAATCTAGGATAGTTTCATGTTTTTTCTAGATTAACTCACACATAGGGAGTTAAAGGATAGTAATGGACCACATGTYCACATGCTAGTTTCCTAGGGCTTTTAAAATTCCGCAAGGTTGTACCAATGACATCTAGCTAATTGGGTAATCACACTCTTGTAAGGACCAAGCGATGTCCACATGTAGCAAGGTAACATCTAATTAACTAAAAATTGGTACACTTTCACTCACACACAAAAGTCATTTTTTCACTCACATAGCCTCTTCTCGAAACGTGGAGGTCTAAGTAGGTTTCCTCCAAAGGGATTATGAAAACACCCCATCTTTTCTTGACAGGACTATCCACTCCCACTTTTAAATCGAACGAGGTTGGTTTTCACCCCCAGCCTCACAAAAAAACTTTATCTAAAATCTTTCTAAAAAACTCACTAAGTTTTCCTCCACAGGAGGTGCCAAACGAAAATTTTAGTCTAGGTAAGATTTCGGGGATAGGCATCCAAATAACTCCCTGTTATCTGGTTCTCACATTTTCAAACATAGAAGTTGACAAATAGGGAACTTCAAAAATCCTCCAAGTCCAGTGTTCCAATCACCATAAGGCAGGGAGATACCCGTCAAGGGTCGAAGGCTGAGGTCCGGTTGTTCTGTGCGTCCCCCCTTGAGGCACCCACCTCTTGGACAGGATCCATCTCGTGACCCATTTCTTAGGCCGAAAATCTAAATGTCGCACTTGGACCGAGGTACCTAGTGACCAATTTTAGGACATCTACCCAGGTGGCGATTGTGGGCTGCAATTGCATCTTGATTGGATTTTGTGTGGCTATTGGGAAGTATCGCCATCTCTTTCGGGATATTGCCCCCTCTACCCCTCATTATAACCAGTTATTTCATCCTTCACTAGTGTCTCTTCTGGTGACTTCAGACCCCACTGTTGAGTACTATTGGAAGGTCCAGTGCTATTAGAGAGGAAGGACGTTACGTCTTCTAGGACACGAGCATTTGCTTTATTTTGATTCCCCCACGTAGGCAAAACCCTCTTACCCACATATATGCTTCTTTTTCATTTATGTATGATGCACATCTGATTACAGTTTGACTTTGATATATATATTGTGTAAACAGTTACAACAAAAGACTCTTGTTTCTACATTTCTCTCACTACTTTGTGCACACATTCACACAACTAGTCTGACACCATTGGGGAACCACATAACCCCCGTCGTTCACGACGCTTGCTCAACCTTCCTCCTATATTAGGAGGAGTATCTGGTCGTACCTGCTCATCGGTACCTCCTTCACACACTCCTGTGAGTGCCACTATCTTAGGATCAACTTTGCTTGGTTCTACATTACTTGGGTCAGATTCCCAAGGTCATACAGTCACTCGCTCTCCTTTGCACGGAAGTGGGGGACCCACTTCCTCTCAAGGAGGGAGCACCAACCCACCTAGTCCCCATCAAGGGTCAGGTTCACAACACACTATGGCTGGAGCTAACCCTCCCACCCCACTACAAATGTCATACTTGGCCTCTCTCAACATACCGGATCTCACCAAGCTTACCAATGATCCTATATTGCATGACGCCACATGGCCTGCAATGCCAACCAAACTTCCTTCAGACATACCAAAGTTTGAAGGAAAGGCAGGGGATGACCCCGCCAACCATGTCATGACCTTTCATCTATGGTGTTCTTCCAATAGAATTATGGATGATTCCGTCAGACTGCGATTATTTCAATGCACACTCACTAGCCCATCAGCCAAATGGTATGTCGAAGAAAAATCAGGGTCCCATACGACCTTTGAGTCCTTGGCCAAAGCATTCTTAACTTTCTTCCAATTACCCATCTGCCATGAAAATGGTCTAGAACTACTGTCAAACTTCAAACAGACCTTAGCCACCCACATCTCTGACCACATTCATGAGTGGCGTAGGCGACGTAGTTTGTGTAAAGAAGAAACCACCAAGCAACAATGTCTTGACTGGTTTCTTAGATCCCTTGTCTCTCTACTTGGTAAAGATGTAGCTTCCACCTTCCCGCAATCTGAAGAGGAAGCTATTAGTAAGGCTAAACAATACGACCTTATTTATGCACAGTCAGGATACTTATACACAGTACTTCCTGATCTTCCAAAACCTGTGCCATTTGGCCAAAACAAACCTGGGATGTCTCACTCAGCAGACGGACTAATAGGTGCCACCACACACCATGGTTCACAACCCCAACTTCCACCAATGTATGGAACACCCCAATACCCGCCGGCATATGGGGGCACTTCTTATTACCCCCCACCCCCTTATCAACAACCATACCCTATTGCTATACCTCCACCCATTAGTGGACCACCACCGGCACCTCCCATACATCCACCTGTTCCCACAAACAGTAGCACCCCCTCAACATCCGCTTATAGTACTGGTGAAAGCACACAACCTTCCTATGTAACTTACGTATCGACACCACCACAAAATCCTTACTTCCCGTTTCCTGGTCCTCCACAACCCATGGCTCCCCCACATCCACATGTGGGGGTAAATTTTGTTCAACCGTCTGCTGCTCAACAATACCAAAATTTCGAACAGTTGAACACAACCAACCCAACTCACCCTTCGAACAATGCCAAGAAGAAAGGAAGGAACAAGAATAACAATAACCCCGGTCAAGGCGGGAATCAACCCCCATAGCATCAACCCACTGGGGGAAACCAGAACCAAGGGAACCAAAACCCCCAAGGGGGAAATAACAACAAACGCCAAGGGAGGAATAATGTTAAAACCATCCACCCTTGTGCTCTTTGTGGCGTGTTCGGTCACTACACTCACCATTGCCCCCAAATTGCTGATTTCAAAAGGTTGAAAGACTCTGGGAGCCTTCCCCCCTCCCCAGCGCAACCTGCACCTCAGCAGGCACAACAACAATACACGCAACAACCCCCTCTCGCCGTGCTGCAAAATCCTATCCCACATCAAGGTGTGATAAACACCCATCAGGACACGCAACATCCCCCACCTCAGATGGGCCAATATCACAACCCCAACAATCCAGTAGAGCGAACAATTCTCTTCACCAGTGAGGAAGAAATTCTTTTGCAAACACGCAATCGTCAGTATCCTACAACAACTAAGTCTACTCCCATCTCTCGTGAGACAAACCCTACACCGACGGGACCCCCGTTGATGATCCCTCACCCTTCTGCCGAACCACCATTACGCATCCCTCGTATCCCCTTGCGCAGGAATGTTCATAACCCACAAGCTAGGGCAGCACATAACTACAGCTTGGTAGATGACTTAGCACAATCCCCGACTGTCATGTCAGTTTTGGAAGTCCTCCAGACTTGTCCTACGCAATGGAAATCACTACTTTCTACCTTGGGGGCAGTCGACCCTGCCGATACTCGACTCATCACTTTTGACCTTGATAGTTGCGAACCTCATCTTCCCGCCGCAATCGCTATTCAAGTACCAGTAAAAATATGGAACATCACCGTCCATCGGTGTATCATCGATGAGGGGGAAACTACATGCATAATGTCCAAAACAGTATGGCATAAATTTGGGTCCCCGGAACTCATACCTTCCACCATCACATTATGAGCTTATGACGGACGACCATCATCTCTTGAAGGGCTCTTCCAAAACGTCCCCGTGGAACTCGGGGGCAAGACTATCCTCATTGACATTGAAGTTATTGATGCTCAACTCGATTACAATATCTTGTTTGGACGTAGCTACATGTATGCTATGAAGGCAGTGGCATCATCCGTCTTTCGGACAATCATGTTCCCCCACAATGGAAATATTGTGACCATTGACCAAGTCTCCCATTACGAGATTAACCCATTTGCCAATATCGATAACATTCTTCCTCTCATTCACACCAATAAAGACGCATATCCACTCATCGAGATGGGTCTTGGTATTTTCAAAGACCCATCCTTGTTAGGGACGTACCATGGAGCACCACCACTCCTTCCCCCTAATCACATATGTGTCGTATCCTCTAACGGAACTCACACGGAGGATTCTCATCCTCCTCAGGAGGCTTCAGTCATTCATGACGTCTCAATAGTCGTAGCATCACTCCCACAAGAGCCTCCTGCGAACTCGTCGACCCCCACAGTGCACGAATCCACACCCCCTCAGGGGCCTAGTCCCATTTGGGAGACAGTTCCCCAACCCCTCACTCAAATTCCCTTCTTTTACCCTCCACCCGGTATAGAATCTTTCCAGGTAGCCGCAACACTCACACTACCCAATATGGTGTTAGCCATCCCAGTGTGGTATTTACATCCACCTGAGATGGTCCCTCGCCCACAGGAAGGCCTCCCCATGACGATTCCTGTCCTCACCCCCACTCCCCCCATACTCCCTACCCCCCCTGCTACAGCTGGAGGCAGGAGAAAGAAGAAGGAGCCCACATCTTCGCTTCCTCCACGCATCCCACCACCTTGCGCACTATGTGAGAAAGAGGGTCACCAAACCAACAATTTCCCATCACTACCAGAATTACGGAATTCGATTCCCCTCAATCAAAATCCCACAACACCCATCACTATGGTTAGTCCAACTACCACCCAACCATCCAGTAGTAAAGGGTTGAGGACCAAATTCGCGTGTGCTATCTGTACCGAATATGGCCATTACACCCATCATTGCCCAACACTGCCACGTTTTCGGCAAACATTAGTTGCTGTACGCCAGGGCTTCTAGAACAACCCACGCCCTACCTCGTCCTCTTCGAACATCACTGACATTCGCTATGTCACCACTACAGTCAATGAACATATGAGATGCCCTTGCTCTCTCTGGGATTCATTAACTCACTTTACATACCAGTGTCCAATGATCCTCGCATACAGGCAACGTCAATTGACCCTGCGTCACCAACTCGCAATGGTGGTAATTGACATTACCTCACCACTCGAGGATTTTCATGTCATTTCACCTGAACCTGAGGCACTCCCAACGCCTCCTTGGTTCTTAGATGGCGTATCTGAGGATTTACCCCGTAACCCACCCAACTCTCCTGTTCATTCCCCTGTGGACACTATCCACCCAACCACCACGGGTACCCCTCAGTGCTTCAACATATGGTTCATGATGAGTGAACCCTCATCATCTACTCGCATCACTCCCCTTGCTTCCCCAGCAGGGGGCAATCACACTAGAGCTGAGATCACTCCTTATGACCCCTTATATTCTTGTCATTTCCAATACGACGAAGAAATACTGGAAGAGCTACACCGCCCAGAATCTCCCTGGGACGCACTACATCATCGTGCCCTCTTCCTTCCACAGGAAGCCCTCATGCCTCCTAACCAAAACCCCATTTACGCGGTCGAAACCAAAGATTTTATCCCACCCGGGCCGATCGATTGGTTCAACAATCCCATTCCTGCCCTGGACGCTTTTGAAGAAGGTAATCTGGCCAAAATTTCCCCCACCATCAAAATCGACATTTCCATTAAAGATGGCATTGTCGAAGAAATCATCATTGGAGCTGCTTGCACTCCTCAGGAAATCACCGCATATAAATCCCTCTTCCAGGAGTATAGGGATATTTTCTCCTGGTCATACACGGAGATGCCTGGACTTGACCCATCTATTGTAGAGCATCGCATCGACACCTGGCCTGACATCACACCAGTTCGCCAGAAACAACAACCGCTACACCCATCCAAGGCCGCGACTATCAAAGCCGAAATTGATAAATTACGTACGGCCGGATTTATTTATCCCATCGCTTACACTTCATGGGTTTCCAACCTGTACCCGTCGACAAAAAACAAGGCACCATTCGCGTTTTCACTGACTTTCGTGATTTCAATAATGCATCAAAAAGACTCATTTTTTCACCCCCCCAACCTTGTCCCAAAGACGCGGGTTTCTTACCCACAGGCGCACACGTATGCACGCCTGTTCACTATACAGGCGCGCACATATGTGCGCCTGTTCACTATACAGGCACGCATAAATGCGTGCCTATTCACTGCACATTCGCGCTCATGAGCGCGCCTGTCCATCATACAGACGCGCTCACGAGCGCGCCTGTCCAACTCACAGGCGCGCATTAGTGCGTGCCTGTCCAGCTCACAGTCGCGCCCTTAGGGTGCGCCTTAAATTCCCACCCACGCGCACCTATGCACGTCTATTCTGTGGACAGGAACGCACGTATGTGTGCCTTCCACTGAATCACCTGCGCATGCGAGCCCACATCCTATAAAAATTCCCCTTAAACCCCCTGTACGCCCCCCCGTACCTACCCTGCCCAAAAAATTGGAAACCTATTTCTATGCAGGATGATCAGACCACTAACCTGAGACTCGCACACCGTCGATCGGATACCTCGTTCTCCCTGAAACTCCTAATCTCCTCTGAATCTGCTCGTCCAGTCACTGTAGCAGCAAGTACAAATGAGGTGGCAATGTGGGCCCTACAACTATATATAGGCCTTTTGCCAAACTTCCACTCACCATTCCGGGAGCCCAAGGTGTCCATTTTTCGAACCGTCTTCAGCCACGGGATCAACATCCCGCCACCTACATCACAACTATCCCTGGGCCATTTTTCATCCTGAGCCCCCGGGGCACCTTTTTTTTTCATATCATGGTCAGGTACGCACGCGCATTGTCACATTTATCTAATACATGCTCATATAGTAGATTCTCTTCAGATATTGTTCACTTTGGGTATTTGGTTGTTCTGTGTGCAGGTACGTGATCATCATCTCTCAACATCATTCCTTCAGGTATATACTCAGCACTGGCATGTAGTCTCCCCCGTTGTATTGCATTTCCATTTCCAGTCACACCCTCTGATATTGGCCTTTAGGATACCCATTTCCGGCTCTGCAGTACTCACACCTCCATTTGCATCTTCAGTACTGTAACCCGGTAGCATTCTCACCCACATGAGTTGTCCCATTCCTAGCACCTTTTGGCACTTTTGACACTCATGCTGTTCTTCATTACCCTTTAGGGATGGGAGTCCTGATAGTCTTTCATCATGTTGCAGATCAACCACATACTTCTTCTCCTCATTTTGGTAGCTTCCCATATGGACTCCCAGATCATCACTTTATGGATATGTTCTTTTTTTTTACCTGCACCTCCGCAGGATCACAAACCCACCATTTCATCCACCATCAATTTGCCCATCTGCGAACCTATCTTCATTTCACCTACCTCATACAGAAACTCACCAATGAGGCCCCCACCCTCCATCAGTTTTCCAAGAAATTTTTGCCCTCCCTGGGGCACTCATTTCGCACTGGGGCACTCGTTTCTGTATTTGTACATTTTTCCCCAACATTATTCATTATTTATTGTACAAACACCATTATTTCTAGTCATTTTCTTTTGTCGTCACTGTTGGTGACCTGCTTCCTTTTTTGGCCACATGCAACCCATGTCACCCTTGGTTGGAGCATTGTTTCTCATTTACCCTTGCTGGCATCATCCATATCTTCAGAGTACTACCCAGGTCACTTACCTTTATCCTCTGAATTTGTTCACCTTATCCCGCCTCTGACACAACTTACCAATGGTCTTGTCGTCCCCCTGACACTCGATCTTGTCACACGGTTGCGGCCACTCATTATATCATACACCCTCCAACCAAGGGCAGTCTTGATCTTCCCACTTCTGGACTGCGTCCGTGTACCTCTGTCACTTCCTCACCTCAGTCGATTCCACGAAGCCCTTTTCTTTTGGGAGTCGCGTCCCCCTTTTGTCGACATCAGCACAATTTTCCAAAAGGGCGACAGTATCTTGATTCTCATTCTCCAGTCAATGAGAGATCTCGGACAACACAGGGGGAGACACCATTGCTCCCTGATGTCGTTGACCCCCATAACATTCGACGCCAACACTTTCTCATGTTATGGTGGGTCTTACTTTGCGACTATTGCAGTTATTATTATCATTTGCCGAAGACCTCTGAACTCAGTCGGGCCATCAATGCCCACATCATCGTCGCTGCTTACTACCGCGATCATTGCCTATTGTTCAAAGTATGTTCCTTTGAAGAATTGTCTTCTGTCGTTATCATTACCGCCCCCGAGGGCACTGCAGTTGTCTACACCAACACTTCAGTCATATTTTTTCAGAGTTACATAACACGAGCATGGGGCATGCCCCCCTCGTTTGTACACAGTTGTATATTGCTACGCACCTTATGGAAGGTCGGGTTCTACCAGTTCCTTTCTTCTCCAAAGGATTTCTCTACACGGTCCCCCTCTTGCTCTCTCTTACCACAACATTCCCAGTAAAAGAAACATTGATGGATTTCAGCTATATGTATGCTCCTAACCTCATCCATCAGGGGGCATTTGTTATCACTGAAATTCCGTCCGCACATGGCGACAAGAACTCAGCATCGTCAAAACAGGAATGAAGTCATTCATGGCACTGGATTAATTTCACAGCATTGCAAAAGGGTAAAAAACTATACAAAGTAACCAAAAAATTGAAGGGCGCTTTATAGGAGTTTGGTGCGTGCGCACATGCGCATTACAGAAACGTACCATGCGCGCATGCGTGCACAACGCATGACTGTTAGCGCAAAAACCCGCGCACCTGCTAAACGGCGCATTTATTGAATTGGTCAGCCTCCCAACCACTTATGGACCAGCTCCCAACCTGATTTGACTCCCAAATCTGAGTTGAATCCACATGGTAGGCTGGTCAAAGACCTAATGAAGCCCTAAAGAGCCCCTTTTCACACTTTGAAGGGGTTACATAATCACCCAATGCTATGCTATAAAAAGCCATGAAGAAACATCATTTTCTCAAGGAATTTCATGTAGTGTTATGCTGCTTAGATTGTTTTAAGGACTCATTCCTTGACAATAACACATTAGCACCATTTCATTGAGCCATTCACCTCTCCATTGAGTGAATGTGCTTGGAGTTATTTCACCATCATTTTCATTTTCTTATTGTAAGGAGAGCAAGTTTGTGAGGGCCTCAAGAGCCTTCCTTTGGAGGAAGAATGAACCACAGTTCCCTTTCTTCATTGTGTTTTGATTTCATCAATAGACCAGCTCAAAACATTGGTGATATTGGTCTTGTTGTCTTTGTTATTTGTTTTTCCATATGCTCATAGTTTTAGTTTGTTTTAATTTAATTCTTGCTTATAGTTTAGTTGTTCTTTTTCTAACTCTTTCCTCTACAGCTGTCATGCCTAGCAAGACCCAACTGGGCATGTAAGCACCCTTCATTTTCTCACCAAGTGACGAATTGGGTGCAAACACTACGTATGGCTTATGTTCTCATAAATCATTAGTTATGTGCGTACTGATCTAATTCAGACTTCACGTCTGGTTCTCGGAAGAGAGATACCCTTATCTGCCTCAAATAGTACCCTAGGTAAACCTGCCCATAGAGATACCCTTCTTGAAAATCCCATCAAGATCCTGGAAGGAGGACGTGAAGGTGCAAGGCCTTAAGAAGTCCCTGATAAGTATCGAATCGACGGAGGATATCCCGTCGGGAGATCTATGGTCACTCACGACTGTCAGATAAGAGGAAGAAGCTGGAAAGTTAAGTTCCTTAACCTTGATAGGTGGTGATCGACAGACGAGATTCCGTTGGGAAATCTGTAGTCATTCATGACCGTTAAGATTTGGTAGGAGAAAGTAGGATGTTAAGTGCCTTACCCCTGTGACTTTCAGTGTCTTCGTGGGTAGCGAAGAGGTCGGGACCATAGATCCCCAAGGTCCATGAGAGCATCTGAACTGTTGATCTTTCCACGTTCAGGGAGTCGTGGGAGAGCACACAAGTTAGGAACCTATCTGAGCCGTCAGATCTCGGCTGGAAAACCCGACAGTGGTTGGATCTGTCAGGAGATACCCGAGGGTTAAACCCCCAGTGAATAGGGTCAAAAGCCCCAAAATAGATCTGGACCGTCCGAGTAACAGAGGCCACATGTCAAGAGATTTTCCACTTCGAGAAATCGGGAATCGCGAACTCGAGAGTTCTGGTGATGAGAGATCGGGACTTTCCATGGTGGAAACCCCGAGATAGATCTGGACCGTCCAATTTAAGGAGGCCACGTGTTGTGATATTTCCCATTTCGGGAAATCGGGAATCGTGAACTCGAGAGTTCTGGTGATGAGAGATCGGGACTTTCCATGGTGGAAACCCTGAGATAGATCTGGACCGTCTGATTTAAGGAGGCCACATGTCATGAGATTTCTCATTTCGAGAAATCGAGAATCACGAACTCGGGAGTTCTGGTGACGAGAGATCGGGACTTTCCATGGTGGAAACCCCGATATAGATCTGGATCGTCTGATTTAAGGAGGCTACGTGTTGAGAGATTAACCACATCGGGAAACCGAGGATCAAGGATTCGGGAGTCCCGTGGTCGAGAGTTCGGACTCTCATGATGATAAGTCTTGAAGAATGGACGAGATTCTTTCGGAGGATCTCAGGGTCTATAACGACCGTCAGATGTGAGGAAGAGATGTCGAATTTAAGTTGGGGTGTGAATGCCCCTTAGGGTAAGTGGCGAGCAGATCTAGACGACCAGAGTCCACCCACCCAGATCTATGAATGAGGCTTCATTCTGGATCCCCCTTGCTATTCTTCCTTTAGCGGTGAGGGGGGGCGTCCGGAATCGAATGCACAACTCTTGAACGATCAGGATTTATTCGCCTTGATCAATGACATTCAGGCGAATTCCGGACCCCCCTTGCCATTCTGCCTTTAATTGGGGGGGGGTTCGGAATGGTGTGGCGTGTGAAGTGGGATCTGTCTCCTTTCACGTCGCCCACTGTGTTGTGTTTCCCTCTTGTCACCTATACTCCACTCAACCGCATGACATGGCCCATTCCTATTGGCCATCCGCTAACCCTATTGGGATTCATCCCTGTTGGCCAGTCGCTAGCCCTGTCGGGGTTTGGCGGTTGTAGAGCTAAAAAATTTGACATTTCTGTAGCGCCGAGTCACAAATTACTGAGAGGCGCCATGGTTATTTGACCTGTGATCATGACCCATGATCACATGGGAGTAGATAGAGAAAGAGCTAGCCTACGCTAGGCCTCCGTAGATATTTTGGGGGCTCTGATTCTGTAGAAAGCAATGAAATATTTGATTATGATAGTGGGTGCGTTACACCGTGTGCAGATGAAATCTCGCACCTGGTGTACGTTTGTGCAGGTGGGGTTTTCGTAAAGTACCTGTGGATCTGATTCATTGCAGGTTCCAACAGGGAACTAAAGGAGTTGCTTCAGCTCGAGGAGAAATTAGAACGATCCTAAGACCGGGAGGTCACACAGAACCTGCTGAGGCAAGGTGTGCTGCATCAATTACACAAGATTGACCTGGGTTTACTTTCTAAAAGAAAAATCAAAAGCCTTTGGGAATTTTAAAACATACAAATCCTTGTAGAGAATGAAACGGGTCTCAAAATTAAATGTCTGAGATCAGACAATGGAGGAAAATTCACCTCTAAAGAGTTCATTCAATTATGTGACAATCATGGTACCAAAATACAATTTTCAACTCCCATGACTCCTCAACATAATGGAGTTGTAGAAAGGAAAAACATAATAGTTCAAGAAGATGCAAGAACCATACTAAATGAATCCAATATTCCAGACAAATTATGGAGATATGCAATATACACAGTATTCCACATACTTAATCGAGCTCAGTTGAGACCCAACCATGACAAAACTCCTTATGAACTATGGTTTGGCAAGCTAGCCTCTATAAACACTTTAGAATTTTTGGAAGTAAATGTTACATTAAGAATGATAAAAATAATTTCGCGAAGTTTGATCCAAGATCTGATGAAGGCATATTTTTAGGGTATTTACCTAATAAGAAAGCATACAGATGTTATAATCTTAGACTACTAAAGATAGTGGAAAGTGAAAATGTAAATATAGATGATTTAAAACCAAAGAAGAGCATATCCCAAGACATATAAAAAATTAATAATAAAAAAATATCAAAAAGAATATGATGATAATGAAAAACAGGAAAACAAATTGTATATTGATGAAGAAGGTAATGAAGAAATTCCCTTTTCAAAAGCTTCTTCAAAAAGAGTTCAAAAGAATCATCCTGAAAGTCAGATTATTGGAGATAAAAATGCAAGAGTGGAAACAAGAAGGAAACCCACATTTGACTCATAAAAAGCAATGTTATCCCTGATAGAACCTAAGTCATTTAAAGAATCCAGCAAAAGTAAAGATTGGATCAAAGAAATGGATGAATAACTAGACCAAATAGAGAAAAACCAGACTTGGGTACTAGTTCCAATACCCGAGGACAAGAATGTGGTAGGAACCAAGTGGATATTCAATAACAAACTAAATGAAAATGGGTATATTATAAATAATAAATCCATATTAGTTTGCAAATGATATTCCCAAGTGGAAGGTATCGATTTTGAAAAGACTTTTTCTCCAGTAGCAAGACTTGAGGCCATTAGAATGTTCTTGTCATTTGCATGCTTCAAAAATTTCAAAATCTATCAAATGGATGTCAAGTCAGCATTCATTAATGGAACACTAGAAGAAGAAGTCTATGTTGAAAAACCAAAATGATTCATGTTAACAGAAAATCAAGACTATGTGTGCAAACTAAATAAGGCTCTGTATGGTCTTAAACAAGCCCCCAGAGCATGGTTCTCAAGGCTTGATCAGTACCTACAAAAACAAGGATATAAGAGAGGGACTATTGACAACAACTTATACATCAAAATTGAGGATCAAAACATGATTGTTGTGGTGGTATATGTAGATGACATCATATTTGGAAGTAATCTTACTATACTAAGAATAAAGTTTGTAACCAAAATGCAAGAAGAATTTGAAATGTCTATGCTGGGAGAACTGTCCTTCTTCTTAGGTTTACAAGTAAATCAAACAGAAAAAGGAATATTCATTTCCCAAGCCAAATATATCAAGGAAATGATAAAGAAAATCCAAATGGAAGATAGTAAACCTATGAGTACTCCCATGGTCACTGGATGTAAACTAAGCCTAGAAGATGACTCACCAAAAGTAGACCAAACAATGTACAGATCAATGGTTGGAAGTATGCTCTATTCAACAACAACAAGACCTAACATCATGTAGGTTGTAGGAATCACAGGGAGATTTCAATCCACACCTAAAGAAACTCACTTAAAAGCAGTAAATATAATATTCAAATATCTTAAAGGTACCTTAGAACTTGTATTATGGTATCCAAAAGATAAATACTTCCATCTAACTGCATACATTGATGTATATTGGGCGGGTAGTATAGATGATAGGAAAAGCACCAGTGGAGGAGAATTTTTCTTAAGAAAATGTCTGGTAAAATGGATAAGTAAGAAACAAACATCCACATCACTATCTACAGCAGAGGCAGAATACATTGTTGTTGCATCCTCCTGCACACAAGTTCTTTGGATGAAGAAAACATTATAATATTTACAAATAAGATATGATAATCCCATTACTATTAATTGTGATAACACTAGTGCCATTAGTATCTCTAAAAATCTAGTAATGCATTCTAAAACCAAACAAGTCCCAATTAAATACCATTTTCTAAGAGATTGGGTTACCCAAAAAGTGGTTAAAATAGTGTATGCAGAAACCAAAGAACAAATTGTAGATATATTCACAAAACCTTTTCCCAAGCGTAATTTTGAAAATCTTCAACAGAAATTGGGAGTAACTAACATGCCTCATTAAAACCATAAAATTTGTATCGGAAGAAAAGGGGCACATGGTCAGGGGGAGCATTTCCACGAGGGGAGCGAAGAAAGATCCCCTTTTTCATTGTTGTCAAAGGGGGGGGGATTGATAAGCAACAAAAATAAAAATATTTCAAAGTAAAGGTTGCCATTGATGCCAAAGGGGGAGAATGTTGGACACAGTGGTACGATATTGTCATTGATGTCAACAGGGTGCAGAAGAATCTAGTATAAATCCAAAGATCAAAAGGAAGAACATTAATCGAAGCTCAGAAGAGATGACGCATTTGAAATAACACAGGAGATAGGGTTATATGAGTTAAGACATAATTTTGTAAAGGATCGAGTTACATGAGTCGTTCATTCTTATTTCGGGACAATCCAGGATTGTTAGATCGAGGTGAAGTTAGAAGTGGGGAAGAATTAAATCTCAACTGTTAGATTTGAAGCAGGATCTTCGAATGGTTTCCCATCTATTGGATCAAGATTGATCTGGAGTGAAAATATTGAAACCGTCGAATCACACTAAAGGAAAGAAGGTGGCCAACTCTTACACTGACCACTCCGGTGAAAAGGAGTCTAAAAAAGGTAAATTTACCCGAAGGTCGAAGCCCCAAAGTGATGAACTCCCATCGACCATCGGATCTGAGAAAGAATAGGAAATCCCTTCAACCATTGATCTGGAGTGAAAATATTCAGAGCGTGCTAAGGAAGAAGGTGGTCAACTCTGGTCTTGACCTACTCCAGTGATAAACAACTCAGATAAACCAAGAACTCTTGAACCCCAAAGTTTTGGAATAAACAAAGGCCATAGGATCAAGATAGATGAAAATATACGATGGTATATCTATTTAGCACTTCAAAAATAATTTAAGGATGGTATAAAAGTGCCAAAACTCCCAAAGCCACGAAGTAAGACACGTGGAAAAAGAAAAATATGACATTTGCCCCAATCGGCTAGTGACAAGTGTCAAGGTATAGTTGGCACATTAGGCATGCGAAAGTCATGAATCAAGGTGACACGTGGAAACCACTCAGCTAGTGACACATCAACAGTAACGTCAACAAGCTACGTCACTCCAAGAGTACATCCTTTGGGGATATCCAGCAAAACTACCTGAAGCGCCGAAGGCTGAAGTCACGAATAGTCGAATACCCAGAGAGTGGGAGTTCATTTGTGCCTAAGTCTACGGTCCTAGCTCCTAGAAATATGAAGGTTATCAAGAAGGGAGTGTTCATACACCCTTCGCTGGAATTTTCTCTAGAAGAGTTGGAATACTACAAAGGATTGAGTCCCAAAACACCGAAGTATCGAAGTGAACGAGAACCGTCCATCTCAAACGTGCAAATAAAATGCAATCGTCAATATTTAAAAGTGATTAATCACTCGCTTGGCTTAGTGCTTAGTCACCACCTATGGTCATATGGAATATAGGTTCTGAAAGTGCGTCTATACAAATTTTAACATATAGAGAAATATTTTAAATTTTAACATACAGAGAAATATTTTTTCCTATGTTAGGAAGAAACTTTGAACCAGACGGGATCTGGATTCTATCTTGATTGATATTAAGTGTTCAAATACATCCAATGCATTGGAAATCTATTCTAAAATCTCAAATAAGATATGTTGGAGAACTAGGGATGTAGCATAATCTTAAGAATAAAAATGCATGGGATCGAGTTAAAAGAAATCGATCCATACCTGTGATCGATTTATGAAAATCCCTCTTACTAAATTGAAAAGATTTCACGTTAATGTGTGAATGATAATAGAGGGAGATATTAATTCTAAATTGAAAGAAAAATGTTATTATTGTTCATTTAAATGAAGAGGTGCAATGGTCCAAACAAATGGACACAATGCTTCGACGCTCACACCAGTTGGAAGATTATATAGGCAAGAAAGAATGATGAAGAAGAAGTGTCTCTGCAATCTAGATCAGAAGATCAAAGCAGAAGCATAGTCCAATAAGAAGAACCAATGATACTTATGTAGTGAGGGTGGAAGGGAGGAGCAAGTAAATATTCATATCCTTTAATAAGTAATGTGTGAAAACAAGGGAGTTGGTGCTTCCTAGGGTTGGTGCCTTGAAGACAAGGGAGTTGGTGCTTCCTAAGTTTGATGCCCTGAAGACAAGGGAATTGGTGCTTCTTAGGATTGGCACCCTAAAGACAAGGGAGTTAGTGCTTCCTAGGGTTGGTGCCCTGAAGAAGGGGATTTGTGTTTCCAAGAGTCGGTGCTCTAAAGAGGATTAGTGTCCTTCACAAACACAAGATTATTCTTTATAAACTTCGTAATGCTTGTTAAATGTTTTCACAGGGGCAGACCCAGGGTTCAACGCTTAACAACACACCAACAAAACCTTGACTACCGTCCCTTTCAGAAACACCTATGAAGAAAGCAAAGTCTCACCTGAGGTAGAAGCAGGGGCGTTACAGGATGCAGGTGTCTGTAACCAGGCTAGGACACGATTACATGATAATATCACTTTGCAGAATATTTTGTTAACTCGTAGGAAGTGAACATGCATTAGTTTATTAACCTCCTTAACACCACAGACCATAATCAAAGATAGTTAAGTGCAATAACAACAAGTGATTATGCACCCTGAGCACTTAGCACTGTGAGTTAAGTCTAGCATTCATTTACCCTTTAACATAAGTAAATTACTTAAGCAACAAAATATATATTCATTACATATCATAATCAAATCACTCACCAACAAAACCCAAGTTTCAATGCTTAACAATGCACCAGCAAAACCCCGACTATTGGCCCTTTTGACAACACTCACCTGTGACTCGTCCCGAGTCACTCAGGTCTGGACAATACCGCTTCAAAAGCCTCAATATTAACTTGAGTTGCCTCGTCCTTATACCTCGCCCGAGCCTCCTTCTCAATGAGCTCTTGGATTGTCTACTCTGTAACAGGCCCTTCTAGGCGTTGTTCTACTGGTGTAACTACTTGATCTAACTATGAACCCTGGCCATCGATCTCCTCGAAGACCTTGCAAGATTCATCTTACACAAGTTCTAAATTATGTGTTACTTCCATCACCTTACGCTGGAGGGTAGTGATCTATTATTTTATTGTGCGTTGCTCCTAGGATCTCTTCATCCTTTTCACTACTGTGAGCAGCTTCATCTGCACCTGTAATGAAAATGTTTGTTGCTATGCCTCCTATAACTGAGCCTCTAGCTTCTTTAACTATGGATCCTTGGTGAGGCGTTCATACATCCAAAATCATTCTATAAACCTATAAATGCATTTCCTAATCATTCTGGAGCATCATTCTAATGGTCGGGGTGCCTCCAATAGTTATATAACTTCACCAGGGAGAAGTCCAAATCTACGCGGACCTGTTGTTCCAGCGAGGTTCAAACCCTACGACCTGCCTCTTGCGAGGTTCCGGTATGTGAAGTCTTTCATTTGGTTTCCTTAACTTCTTGTAGCTTTTCCAACTTAGCCTTCTTTTTATTGACCTTCCTTGCCTTCTTTCCTGTTATATGAGTCTCTTTGACTATTTCTGGAATCCTCTTTCCATTTTTATTATTATCTTCCCCTATCATAGTGGCTTTGCACTGTTGAGGTACCCTCAAAGGTTCTGAAGTTAATATCCCTTTTCTTAACACTTCCTGAGTGGGCACACTTCTCTCTTGGATAGATAGGTCCTTCAAGCATTATTTCATTCTTTCAACCTTGATAGCTACTTATTTTTCTTTATGTCCCTCCTGTGTTGTTACTTTGCTCTATTGCTTCGACTTATCCTCTCGTTCTTCTCTTAGTTGGTCTATTTTCCTAGCTATGAAATCCCTTAATTCTTGCTTTTTCTTTTTTGTAGCTTCTTCCTCTGATTTCCTTCTGATTTGATCCTTCTCAATCCAATTCTTACCTAACAAAAGTGGGAAAGGGGCGTTGTCCTCAACAAATCTAATGACTTCAAATTCTTCTTCAGTCGATGTTCCATGGACAATAACAGGTACAGTAGTTAATCTTCCACATAAATTTATCATCTTACCCTTAAACATTCATATCCTTCCTAAAGAAGGTCCCATAGTAGGATTTCCCAAAACTTACCAAGTTTCTTATGTCGTAACATTCACTTTTGTTTCTTCATCCAAGACTATACATTCTGTGTTGAAGTCTTTTATTCTTACACTTATGCGTTGTTTCACTTCCAGGATTCCTGTTAAACTGACATCTTTATGAACATCCATCGTTTCTTCCAACTATAATAACATATTTTGAACTTCGTCTAACCTTTTCTCTTTATGACTTTCTGACATACCCTTAGTCTCTTGGCTCTTTTCATAATTTTTTTGTCTTATGTCCCTCCCTTCAACTTTAGCATAATCCTTGGACAATCCTCAACCTCATGACCAACAACATTACAACAAAGACAAAGAGGGCCTACCTCAGGGAATTCCTTAGCAAGATGTCCCGACCTTTTGCAATTATAACACAGAGTCAGTCCTCTTTTTCTCTTAAATGTTCCCCAATCTTTTCTGTACTCCGCACTTCTCCTAGGATCGTAGTGTTGGACCAGCAATCTGAAAAAGTTCTTTCTAGGTTCCTGCATCCACTTATCAGTCCAAAAATTATTTCTATGCGTAGGAATAACATATCTTTCTTCATTTCCATTAAATTTATTAAAATCAACTCTTTCTTTCAACTGTGCCCTAGCCTCTAGAATGGGACAAAATCTATTAAACATACCTAAATTCATGCTTTCAAAACAAAAAATTTCACTTATATTTCTCTTACCAAAGCACAAAGCTTGTCTCTTTTAGAATCTTGCCACTTTTCTTCAAAACAACTTACTTTCTTCGCACAAAGATTCACAAGTCAAGTAGAGTACTGCGCACTTCAGCAACATATCTATGCATAGATCTTTTATTTTTCTTTACTTCAGTTCCCAGAAATCATAGTTTCAGGTCCCGCCAATCATAGTTTCAGGTCCCGGCAATGGAACCATTTGTTGGCACAGGGGCAGACTCAGGTTTCAATGCTTAACAATGCACCAACAAAACCCTGACTACCGACCCTTTCGGCAACACCTGCGAAGTAGGAAAAGTCTCACCCGAGGTAGAAGCAGGGGGGGTTATAGGACGCAGGTGTTTGTAACCAGGCTGGGGCACGATTATGTGATAAGAGCACTTCGCAGAATATTATGTTAACGCTTAGGAAGTGAACATGCATTAGTTTATTAACCTCATTAACACTGCAGAGTATAATCAAAGACAGATAAGCGTAGTAACAACAAGTGATTATGCACCCTGAGCACTTAGCACTGTGAGTTAAGTCTAGCATTCATTTATCCTTTAACATAAGTAAAGTACTTAAGAAAAAAAATATATATTTATTACAAATCATAATAAAATCACTAAGCAAATGCATAACTGAAATGACACTGCATAATGCAAACCATGAGACACCAGATATACGTGGTTCACCCCAAGGTGGGGCTACGTCCACAAATCGCTTCGCCTCTTTATTATTCGCCAAAATATTACATCCAGACACTCCTGTGCACTAAGCCACATAGTCGAACTTCACACAAGACAGGAGATATGCGCACTAAGCACTAGATCCTCCTTCTTTACCTTCCAAAAATAGGTCAAATGCATAAAGCCAAAATCTCTTATCACAACACTTAACACCTTCCACAAAATCACAGTCGAGCACAAAGCCTTGACCACATACATTCCTTCGCACACAGAACTACTACTGCTTCTACAATACATTCCTCTTATTTATACTTTACAAAATCTTGCAATAATGCCTAAACAAAGGAAAAACCCATGGGCCGACATCCCATAAACCCGTTACAAAACCCAGAGGACCCCTTATTGGGTCCACATAGCCCTCAAAATAGGTGAGATCCGTGATCTCAGCTCTACCTGGGTGCTCCTACTTCGGCCAACGTGTCAAAGTCCAAAAGTGGGCCAAAACCTCCAAAACTGACCAAAGTTTCCCCAAAACTTGGTCGAGGGACAACATTAAAGAATAATTACATAATTGATTATTTAAATACAGATTCCATTGTTGATCAATAGTGATAAAAATAAAAAATTAATTACTAATTGTTTAAAAAAGGTAATACCGATTCATCCCCCCTCTCTGTGTTTCCAACAAGATGATATGTCACATAATCTCCATATTCCATCCTAATATGATACAAATTCTTTCGAAGAAACAACTTGTTTACTAGAGAATTTGACTGATACAAATTCCCTAACTTTTCCCATAGTTCCTTGGCTATATATTCTCCTGACATTCAGTAACATTGAATCTGCTAGGAAGATTTGAATCATACTCCTTTCTCTTCTATCTAGTTTCTCCCAATCTTCTTTCGATGTAACAGTAGATTGAGTACTAGTAATTTGTGTACAAGTAGTTTGTGTACAAGTAGTTTGTGTACCAGTAGTTTGTGTACTAATCGTTTGTGTACTATTAGTATGTGTACCAGTAGGCCATGTACTAGGATCCACAATGATCCATTGTTCTTTGTCTACAAGAAGGTCCTCCATCTTGATCTTCCACAACTCAAAGTTTTTACCATTGAAGTTCTCAATATCAATTCTATAATTGCTTGCCATTATCTCTCAACACACGAGTCACCACTGTAAAGCTCCCACTGAACCCAAGTTATCACAAACCCAAGATAAACTTGATCTATCAAGACCGATCCAAACCCTCAACAACAAAGGTGCCCCCTTGAAGCCAAAAGCGTGCTTTGATACCACATGTAAGTTTAAACATGTGAAGTAAAGCAATGCATACAGATTCTAAGAAAAACATAAATTAATCGATGGACCATACACATAGTATACAAAGACTTATGTTGGAAACCCTTAACCAGGAGAAAAATAACTTTCCTTAGTGTCACACATCTCAACTCTTCATTTTATTAATTTCACCATTCACAATACAATATATACATAATATTTTAGGTATTTCACAGCTACCAAAACCCTAATCCCTTAATTCAAGATTAATTTAGAAAATCACTAAAATAGAAAAAAACGCCCAAAAAAACATTTTGGGGTGTTTCCCTGAACTGCATCGACTTTAGGCTACCACCCTGATCCAAACGCTCTATGTAACTAAAGGAGAGGGGGGGGGGGGGGGGGGNTACATGACACAAATAACACTATTGGGGAGGGATCGTCATATGCAGTCATCAAATTTGACACACCCCCCACACACATGCAAAGAATATAACACCTACCCAACAACAGCAACAACATCAAGAGTTGTGTTTGGAATTGCAACAATTGTATGCTCAAGAAAAGGAGTTTTAGCACTTGTGGAGGAATTGCAACTCTTTCATGGAATTGCAACCACTGTATTTCCTCCTATATAGCAATGTTAGTGCAAGAAGGTAACAATTTCCTTGAGAAATATGTAATAATGGCATAAAAGTAGAATATGGGGGAAGATTCATACCTTGGTGAAAGTGAGACAAACTAGATGAGGAAGGTATAAAGAGAGGATGAATAGTGATAAAATGGAAAGGAAAAAGGTAACGGACAGGTGTTGAAAACATGTCAATTTAGGCACCCATCAACAAGGAAACTTGAGGCTTGAACACTCATTCAACTATTAGAATTGGTTCTCTAGTCTAGTATAGTTTGTAGTTATCATAAAATTTCATGTAAAATTTTACACAGTTAGTTTGGGTATGATGTATGTGATGCTGATGAAAGGATGAGAACCCTAAATGTTGGTAGTAATGTACTCTAGTTTTTAAGTTGATAAAAATGTATCAACCTGGTTGTTGTTGAAAGAAAGAGGAATAAGGCCTTGGATTTGCAATGCTTGAGAAGTTGCGGTAAATTATCCTCTAGATGTGCATGGGTATATGTTGTAAAAAGAAAACTATGGGTGTTGGAAGAATCCTTACTAAAGGGAATTATTTGGGTAACTAGTCTAAACTTGTTATAATAAATTCCATATAATGAAGAGAATAGTGCTTTGAATGTAAGATTTGTTTTAGTAATTGTTTAAATAATGTTTTCCATGTGCTTGAACAAATGTTTGAATGAAATTATTATTTTCTATATTGATTTTACTATAGTATACATCTGAGCATGACTTGTTTATTATGTTATACTTTGTCTTTCTTAGTGGATTCTTCGTAGGGGAGATGTTTTGGTGCTTTTATAAATGTTTATAACTTAGGTAGTTTGCCTCATGACCATATCTAGAAATGTATATAGTGGAAAGTGTTCATCACTCACTACAAATGGCCTTTAGATAGGGCACAAGTGGCTTGCAATTGTTAAGTCTTGAGGCCATAATCAAATCCTATAGGTGAAAATTTCCCCTTAAGCATATAAAAGGCTATGAAAAGTTTCAAGTGTTTTATGGCACCTTGAAGTTTGTCTATTCTTGTATGAGGAAACATCTTTCTCTCATATTCAGTTTTAGCATAGTTTTTCTAGCTTGCACTCTAATGAAACATGATTTCTTTCTCATGGATAACAGTCTTACCTTCTTTAATTTAGTTATTTTTTTTCATTATTGTTTTGGCACCTAGTAACGGTTTTGTTAAGCCCTAATTCGTGGCACATTACCCCTTAATTTGTGAATATTGCATTAGTATTTTTATTTTATTTACGTTGGCTTGGGTCTGTTAGTTGAAATTGTACCTCCTAGTCTCCTATATATACCAAGGAGACCTTTTCATTTGGAATCATGTTGGAATTATGAATTCATATGATGTATAAAGAAGTTCCCCCCTTGAAGAGGATTATTATCTAAATTTCTCTCTTTTTCAATGCGTTGAGTACTTATTCTGAGGTTTTTATGCTATTTTGATATTTGGTTCTTAAAATTTGCTATCAAAGCTAGACAACCCTCAGGACTAGCTTCTTCAAAACAAGTCTTCTTGGAATTTTAACTACAACTTTTTTTTCTGGAAGGTTTCAGGATCTATAATTTCTATAGTGTAGAGGATACATATAGAGATAAATTGGGTACAAATTTCAGATCGTGTTTCGTTATATCTTTGGAGATATATTATGTTCAAGTTAGGAATTTTGACTAGTCCTCAAACTAGTCTGAAACAAGTTTTCTTGGAATTTTCACTCCCAATTTTTTTTTTTGGCTTGGTTTCAAGTTCCGAAATTGTTACAATGTGAAGGAGGAATAGTGAAGTATCTTGTGTACAAATTTTATTCCTTGATTCATTGTACTCTGAAAGTTATTCCCTAAGGAAATTAGGGTTTTTGGTTGGTCCATGTTTCAGTCTCAAATAGGTGTTCTTGGGAAAAATGTTATATCCAAAGCTAAAGACCTCCAAATTGAGTGAGACCTATTCCATTTTTTAGAGTACATACCTAATTTGTACTGGTACAAATTTCAAGTTCTGAAGTGAAGACAGTGACACATGGAAGTCTGTACAAGTCGCTCTCCTGAAAGGGAAAAACATAAGCACATCTTGGGAAAGTTATCATAAAAATCTATTGGATAATAGAATATTGGTATAACATGTGGGGTTATAAAGAAGACACATCAGGATACCTCAGGTAGAAATTTTAGACTCAGAAACGTTGAAATTGTAGAGCTACAGAAAAATAAAGGTCAGCTAGCAAAATCGTCTCCAAATTAGGGTTTTAAAAGGTGCATTTGTTTTTTGGAAATTTGTATATCTTTTGACTAGAAGATCCAATTGGGGTGATTCAAAAAGTGGAATAAAGTGGGATAAAAGGAGTATCACATAAATTTGGGAGAATTTTAGGGTTTTTTTAGGTACATATGTATTCCAGCGTCTTTAAATGTAGGAGTTGTCGTTACTTGTCAACGCTACAACTCGGGGACTATGTGGTTCTTCCAAGTACCTAGAGTATATCGAAAGGCCCCTTTCGAATGGTTTTGAATTAGACAGAACTACTACGGATTTGAGCTCCCACATATCTGGCGTATATCGGGAGACCCCCTAGAATCCTGAGACCAACTGAGTAAACCATTTGGTCATCTTGTTGCTATAGTACACCGAGAACAACACTCGGGGAGATCACTCTCTAGTACCTGGGTAGTCAGATAGTACGTCTAAGGGCATGGTCAAGACTCCTTATTTATTTCCCTGAGATATTGGGCCAAGTACTATAGTTGGACCCCACACGCATATCAGAGAGTTATAGCACCTGACACTCCCTTGTTTGTGAGGAACTCTACCTAAGGCAATTAGGAATCTCAACCTTGCAATGATATTGGGCCAACATGCCACCAAAAAAGGGAACTTCTACACCAAATAAGCCCTCAAATAGTCCTATGTGGACTCTTGATGAAGGTGAATAAATGCACAAGGACATAGATGATTTATAAAAGAAGGTAGTAAAAAAATATGAACTACAAAAGATGATGGATTCAACAGAAGCTAAGATGGAATTGATGATGGATACTAAGATGTATGGATTAAAAGAGGAGATCGTGTAAGGGTTGAAAAATTTGTTAATACAGAGGCCACCTGAAAGTGAAAATACATCCCATGAAATTCATGATGAGGACATAAGGAAGATGAATCAATACTGGAGAAACTCCAGCTTTGGGTTGAAGACCAACCAACTTCCTAAGATCGATATGAGAAAGTTTGATGGCAAGGATCCAATCACATGGATACTCCAGATGGAGCAGTTCTTTGATCTACAAGATGTTCCTCAAACACAAAACTTATGAATTGTGTCCTTATATTTAGAACCTAATCAGTTTGTGTGGTATTAATGGCTTTGTTCTCGCAAATCACTTGTCACTTGGAAAATTTTCATGAAATAAATGATAGCACACTATGAGGATACAAGGAGCAATACCTTCTTCATCCAATTGATAAATCTCAAGAAAAAGGGTTCAGTTGCGGAGCACATTGAAAACTTACAAAGATTGAATATAAAGGTAACATATATTCCATATGAGCACCTGATTGATGTCTTCATAGGAACTTTAAAGGATAACATTCAACATGAGGTTCTCCTTTGGGAACCCAAATCATTAGAGAATGTGTTAAGGGTGGCGACAAATTTTGAAAGTAAAAATTTGGCTATGGCTACTAGAAGGACCACCCCTAACATCTATCGAGAGATTAATGTTCCTTCATCTAAACCACCTCAACATACAAGGTTAACACCTCAACAATTGGATGAAAGAAAAGAAAAATTTGTATGCTTTAATTGTGATAGCAAGTATAGAAAGGGACATAAGTGTGGTGAGAAGAAATTATTCTATATAGATTGTGAAGAGGAAGGAGAACAAGAACAAGAACAAGAACCATCTCAAGATGAAGATGTAGAAGAGATTTCTTCTGAAGAGATGACTCCCACCATATCATGTCATGCATTGGCTGGAATTAGCACTCCTTAAACCCTAAATATTGAAGGATATATCAAAAAGAAAAAGGTAATAGTGCTACTCGATTCTCGTAGTACTCATAATTTCATTCACTGCAAATTAGCCAAAGCTCTTAATTTCTTTGTATATCCAGTGCCAAATTTTCAAGTAATGATTGTAAATGGAGGAACTATCAGTTGCTCAAAAAAATTCCATAAGATCAATATTACTATGGGGGAATATGTAATGAATAGTCCAATTATTGCTATACCCATGGGTGGTGTTGATGTCGTACTAGGGGTCCAATGGTTACAATCATTGGGAATCGTAGATTTTAATTTTCAAGAACTTTTCATGAAATTTTCATTGGAAGGAAAGGAATTTGAGTTAAAGGGTATCATAGGGAAACCTAGTAAGGTGGTAATCTCTAATGGCATGAAAAAATTATTGAAAAAGGGGCATCATGGTGTAATTCTACAACTATGCTCACTAGATGTTCAAATATCTAAGCCATTTATTCCCCTAGATCTCCAAGGGATCATTGATAAGAATTCTAAAGTATTTGAAGATATTCCTAGAGGTCTTCCACCCACTCACGATCATGATCATGCTATTCACTTAATTCCTGGGAGTGTTCCTCCTAACATCAGGCCTTACAGATACCCTTATGCCCAGAAGAGTGAAATTGAGCATATGGTTGAATAAATGTTAGAGTATCACATTATTAGACCTAGCCAAAGTTCTTACTTTGCACCAGTGGTAATGGTACTCAAGAAAGAGGGATCATGGCATATGTGTCCAGATTATAGAGAGCTCAATAAGATCATCATTAAAGATAAGTTTCATATTCCCGTCATTGATGAATTGTTACATAAATTACATGGAGCAATCTACTTCAAAAAGTTGGATCTTCATTCAGGGTATCATCAGATTAGAATGAAGTAAGAAGATATCCCAAAAACAACATTCAGAACTCATGAAGGCCATTATGAATTTTTGGTCATGCCTTTTATCCTTACGAATGCACCTTCCACATTCCAAGGGTTGATGAATTCCATTTTCAAGCCCTTCCTTCGAAAATTTGTGTTAACATTTTTTGATGATATACTAATCTATAGCAAGTCTTGGGAAGATCATGTTTGACATGTTGACAGGGTTCTACCACTACTAAAGGAGAAACAATTGTATGTCAAACCGTCCAAATATTTCTTTGGGGTGGAGGTAGAGTATTTGTGTCATATTGTATCTCATGAAGGTGTCAAGGTAGACCCTAAGAACATTAAATCCATGATGGACTCACTGATTCCCAGAACATTGAATAATCTTAGAGGATTTTTGGGTTTGACAAGTTACTACTGCAAGTTTGTTCGTAACAATGGAAGAATAAAAACACCTTTAACTACAATAACTAAGAAGGATGCATTTTCATGGATTCCATAGGCAACTCAAGCTTTTGAACAACTTAAAGAGGAAATGTGCAAAGCTCTTGTCTTGACCACACCAGACTTCACAAAAACCTTTATTATGGAATGTGATGCATTGGGAAATGGTATTTGTGTTGGCATTGATGGCTTGGGAAATGGCCCTTATAAGGTGTTGCAAAATATTGGTACTATGGCATACAAATTGGAGTTGCTTGCATCTTCGCGAGTACACCCTATTTTCCATGTTTCATGCCTAAAGAAGGTTATAGGTGAAAAGATCCCAGTTCAAACTATATTTCCAGAACTTGACGAGGAAAGAAAAATCATATTGAACCTATCACTGACACAAGAATTCACCAGTTGAGGAATAAATCAATTTCAAATTATCTCATTAAGTGGAAGAAACTACTTGTTGAATATTCCATGTGACAAGATGAGTCTTTTATACATAAGCATCCAAAACTACTCAAGTGTTGAGGAATACACTTGTCTAAAGGGGAGGGGCATGTTAATCCCTAATTCATGGCACATTACCCCTTAATTGGGGAATATGATGTTGGCATCTTTACAAGAAGAGTGTGCTTGTCATTGATGGAAAGAACTGCAACAATGATAGCATGCTTACAGTTATTGATGGCAAGAACAACAACGACGAAGGTATGGTTACAGGAAAGAATAGTAGCGATGTTGGCAGGTTTACAGTTGGGAGACAACAATGGAAAACATGCAGGCAAGGAAGATCAACAACGATGATGGCATGGAAAGATCAGAAGCGTAAACTCCATTTCAGAGTTTTGGGTATCGAGAGTTGGAAGAGTCAATATTCAAGGCTCTTCATCACAGGATTCCCAAAGTTGCGAAATACGAAACGCTGAAATCTTGAAACAGGCACATCAAACCATGACTTAATCTCCATTTCGAAGTTTCAGGCACATAAACAAAGACTCCATTTCAGAGTTTTGCAAATAAGGAAATCAAATATCAAAGGAACTTTAACCTTTGAAGTAGCAAACCCCGAAATCCAAAAATAGACACGACGAAGGCCCATGAAGTTTCGAAATCATGATAAGATCTTAACCGTTGAGTCCATAGGACATGTGGCGAAAGATCGTCATTTCGTTGACTGAAAAGTCAAAGGAAAAGGGTTCCCTAACCTCTCTAACTTGCGATATACGAAATCACGAAATAATCCTAGTCGTTGGATCAATGACAAATCTGGGCCATCAAACCTAGGAGGTGAATGTGGTAGACCATGTTAGCAAGGACAGGTGGCAGCCTACGTCAGAAAGGACACATGGTGCAATCATATAAGGACAAGTGTCAAGTTGATTTGTCATTTCAGGAACCTGGAAATCACAATTCTGAGTGACACATGGCAGACACATGAATCACGACACATCATTGAGTGACGTCATTCCAGAAATTTAGTTTTGGGAGTTTTAGCATCAATTGTTGGTTGTGGAGCCTGATTATCTTCCTGATTCAGAGGTCCTTGATTTCAATCATGTTTATACCCCATGAAGTATTTACACCCCAGAAGTATGTACACTCTTCCATTCGGGAGAGTGCAGAGGGAGGGTACCCCCTCTGCAGGGTCCGGGGAGGCTATCCCCCCTGGCCGGGGGGTCTGGGGGCAAGAGGGCCCCTAGTGGGGGTTCGAGGGAAGCGTCCCCCGATGGGGGTTTGGGGGTGAAGCCCCTGAAGCAAAAATTGCCTTGTAAAAGTATATTGTAATTTCATTGTAAATCTGGACCATTCATTATAAGGTCGCAGATCTAATGGTAGAGATTATGTTAGGGTTTTGTTCCCTAGAACACAACCCTCTTTTATGAGGGAAATGTATTGAGGCTATGGATGATGGTGAATATTGTATTATGAGAGAGGAGATTGTGAGAGAAAGAAGAGGAAGTTACAACGGTTTTTGTTGTAGGTTGTATCCCTTCATTTGCTGGATAATAATAAAGGAAGGACCTGACAATTTCTCTGGTGGACGTAGCCCACACTGGGTGAACCACGTAAATTTGTGTCTCTCTTGTATTGTGTGTCTTCTGTGTTTTGTTTCTGCATTTGTTTTATTTTATTGCTCCGCGGTCCTGTTTTTCTAACAACGGGTATCAGAGCGTAAGGTAACTCGCAGGAAAAGAGGGTTTCTGGATCGAGTGGGAGCAATGTCAGAAGATGAAAAGTTTAGGGTCGAGAAATTTAACGGACAAAACTACCAGTTATGGAAGATGCATATGGAAGACTATTTATATCAGAAGGATCTATTCCTACCATTGAGTGGAGTAGCAAAGAAGCCGACGGCCATGAAGGATGAAGAATGGGAGATTCTTGACAGAAAGGCTCTAGGAACGATACGACTGAGCCTGGCAGCGTTGGTGGCTTTCAATATTTCGAAAGAAAAGACAACGAAGGGTTTGATGGATGCGTTGGCCAAATTGTATGAAAAACCCTCAGCATCAAATAATGTATTTCTAATGAAGAGATTATTTAATATGAAGATGTCAGAAGGTGGGTCTGTTGCAGATCATTTAAATGAATTTAATACGGTTACTAATCAACTAAGTTCTGTAAAAGTGGACTTTGATGATGAGGTTAGGGC
>ML776927.1:1378596-1396455 GCA_009831015.1 Picea engelmannii
GAAGATGGACAATTGAAGCTGGAAAAGATACACACTAGCCAGAATCCTGTAGACATGTTAACAAAGGGAGTAACCAGGGAGAAACTGAGTTCCTGCTCAGTTTCAGTTGGTCTTCAAGAATGAAGATGAAAATGAGAAATTTGTCAGGTCCAAGAAGGTTCAGAATCCATCATATACAACAGCGGTAGATTTGTTGAGATCAGTCTCCAAGTGAGAGATAGTTGGTTGTGGAGCCTGATTATCTTCCTGATTCAGAGGTCCTTCATTTCAACTTTGTTTATACCCCATGAAGTATTTACACCCCAGAAGTATGTACACTCTTCCATGCAGGGGAGTGCAGAGGGGGGGTACCGCCTCTGCGAGGTCTGGGGAGGCTATCTCCCTGGCTAGGGGGTCTGGGAGCAAGCGGGCCCCCGAAGCAAAAAATTCCTTGTAAAAGCATATTGTAATTTCATTGTAAATCTGGACCATTCATTATAAGGTCGCAGATCTAACGGTGGAGATTATGTTAGGGTTTTTTTCCCTAGAAGGAAACCCTCTTTTATGAGGGAAATGTATTGCGGCTATGGATGATGGTGAATATTGTATTATGAGAGAGGAGACTGTGAGAGAAAGAAGAGGAAGTTACAATGTGTTTTGTTATAGGTTGTATCCCTTCATTTGCTAGATAATAATAAAGGAAGGACCTAGCAATTTCTCTGGTGGACGTAGCCCACACTGGATGAACCACGTAAATCTGTGTCTCTCTTGTATTGTGTGTCTTCTGTGTTTTGTTTCTACATTTGTTTTATTTTATTGCTCTGCGGCCCCGTTTTTCTAACATCAACTCTTCCCCAAAGTCCCGAAAGATGAATTTTCGAGGTGGAGGATAGTCGTCCGATCACCACGGATCGTGGACCATTGATCTGAAGAGCGAAGTGCTCAAATGATTAGCGAGTGGTCATAGGATGTAGTCACATCGTCGAGAGTTGGAGGAAGGCGCTAACAACTAAACTCCATTTCGGATATCGCAACTTGGAGAGTCGAGATGCCTCGCAACAGGAATTCGCGACATGCGAAATCGTGAAATGCCAAAATGCGAAAAACACCTTTTTGTGTAGGTTTCAGATACCAAGAGTTGGAGTGTTGAAACAGTTCACCACAGGAATGCTAAAATGTCAAAATGCGGAATGGTGAAATCAACGCGAGACCCGGTGCTTGTAATCCAACAGTGTTTGATACTTGGAAATCTAATCAAAGGGCTATTGTTGCTCTTCACAGTTAATCGATCAGTTACGATTCAGTTAGCAGAACTGAGACAGTAAAAGAAGTCTAAGGTGCACTTGTAGAGAAAAGAAGAAGATTAGAAAGCGCAAGAAGATGCAGGCAGAGAGACACTGATACAGAAGAGCAAAGCATCATAGCAGAACAATGATAAGCCTGGTAAGCCAATGACAACTATCAAATCACTGTAATAAGTTTCAGTAGAAAATATTTATATTTCAGGGTGGTAGGGAGGTTCTAGGGAGGACTGTTTTCCTCAGAGGTTCAAGTGGGTGCTTGAACACAGGGAGTTGTAGCTTCCATCTGGTTGCATCCAAAGAAACCAGGGTGGCAGGGTGGTGCAAGGGAGAACTGTTGTTCTCTGTTATACAGGCTGGTGCCTGGGTGAATGGAAGTTGGTGCTTCCATCCAGTTGGTGTTGGAAGACTTAGGGAGTTGGTGCTTCCTTCTAGTGGGTGCTAGAGAAACCAGGGAGTTGGTGCTTCCTTCTAGTGGATGCTAGAGAAACCAGGGAGTTGGTGCTTCCTTCTAGTAGGTGCTAGAGAAAATAGAGAGTTGGTGCTCTCAACAAGTTGCATCTTGCAAAATAGAGGTTGTAGCCTCACAATGAGTTGGAGCTCATATGTATGAAAATGTACAGAATGTAAAGATTACTTATCATACCAAGAAGAAGAGGTTTTTACCCTTTTTGGTTTTCCTCAGAAAATATATCTCTGTGTGTATCTCATATGTGTGAATGATGTTGAATGTTCTATTGGTTACTTCCCTGCATTATTGTGATTGTCATTGAGTGCTCTGTAAAGAGTTTAAAATAAGCATAATTTTTTAAGCACGGTAACAAGAAAAGGTTGATGAAGGAGTCCCAGTAAGAGAGCTGAGAAATATTGAGTATTCTATAGAGGATATAGCTAAAGCTGAAGATGAACAGGTCCAAGAATCAGAAGGAGAAGACTCTAGTTTAGATACAAATATTCTGCAGGACTCAAATAAGAAAATCCATCATGTCAGGGGGAGTTTATGTTGGTTGAATATCTGATACCTCTTAAATATACTGCAACGGCTCGGGGGGAGCATGTTTTCTTTGACATTGATGTCAAAGGGGGAGAAAAGGAGTGGTCTAGGCTGGATGGTACAGTTGGAGGTCCAAATAGATTAGCGCAGCCATTCAGGGTTGTCATCAATGCCAAAGGGGGAGATTGTTGGCATGTTTACAAGAAGAGCGTGCTTGTCATTGATGGCAAGAACAACAACAACGATAGCATGCTTACAGTTATTGATGGTAAGAACAACAACGACGAAGGTATGGTTATAGGAAAGAATAGTAGTGATGCTGGCAGGTTTATAGTTGGGAGACAATAATGGAAAACAGGCAAGCAAGGAAGATCAATAGTGATGATGGCATGGCAAGATCAGAAGCATAAACTCCATTTCAGATTTTTGGATACCGAGAGTTGGAGGAGTCAAGAGTCGAGACTCTTCATCACAAGAGTCTTGAAGTTGTGAAATGCAAAACGCCGAAATTCTGAATCAGGCACATCAAACCATGATTTAATCTCCATTTCAGAGTTTTGGTTACCAAGAGTTGGAGGAGTCAAGAGTCAAGACTCTTCATCACAGGAGTCTCGAAGTTGCAAAATGAGAAACGTTGAAATCCTGAAATAGGCACATCAACAAAGACTCCATTTCGGAGTTTCGTAGACCGGGAAATCAAAGATCAAAGGCACTTTAACCTTTGAAGTAGCAAACCCTGAAATCCTGAAACAGACATGATGAAGGCCCGTGAAGTTTCGAAATCATGATAAGATTTGGACCGTTGGGTCCATAGGACACGTGGTGAAAGATCGTCATTTCCCTGACTGGAAAGTCAAAGGAACGGGGTTCCCTAACCTCTTGAACTCGCGATATGCAAAATCGTGAAATAATCCTAGTCGTTGGATCAAGGACAAATCTAGGTCGTCAGACCCATGAGGAGAATTTGGAAAACCATGTCAGCAAGGATAGGTGGCAGCCTACGTCAGAAAGGAAATGTGGCACAATAATATAAGGACAAGTGTCAAGTTGATTTGGCATTTCATGAACCTAGAAATCACAATTCTGAGTGACACGTGGTAGACACACGGATCACGACACGTCATCAAGTGATGTCATTCCAGGAATTTAGTTTCGGTAGTTTTAGCATGAAAACTTCCCCAAAGTCCCGAAAGTTGAAGTTCTGGGGTGGAGGATAGCCATCCGATCACCACGGATCGTGGACCATTGATCTGAAGAGTGAAGCACTCAAATGATTAGCGAGTGGTCATAGGTTGTGGTCACATCGTCGAGAGTTGGAGGAAGGCGCTAACAACTAAACTCCATTTCGGAGATCGTGACTTGGAGAGTCAAGATGCCTCGCAACAGGAATTCGCAACATGCGAAATCATGAAATGCTGAAATGCGAAAAACACCTTTTTGTGTAGGTTTTGGATACCGAGAGTTGGAGTGTCGAAACACTTCACCACATGAATGTTGAAATGTCGAAATGTTGAAATGCGGAATGGTGAAATCTACGTGAGACCCTGTGCTTGTAATCCAATGGTGTTGGATACTTGGAAATCTGATCAAAGGGCTAATGTTGCTCTTCACAGTTAATCAATCAGTTACGATTCAGTTAGCAGAACTGAATCATGACTCTTGGACGGTTGGAGATTCAGTTGATGATGCATTTTCTTGGAGGTTTACAGTGTAACTGTTAGAAACGACTGATGGTTTCTGCCAGAGGAATCAAAGAGACTTCAAGGTGATCGCTGGAGAAGATGAAGAGTCTTGAGGCATCTTCCAGTGGCATGAAGACTGTTCATAGAGGCTATTGACAGATGTAACACTGTTGGAGCCTGGAACTGCAACAGAGGGAATGAGCCCGACTATGACAGAGAAGATGAAGAGTCTCGACTATTGGAGAGGATAAGGAATCTCATCATAACACCCAGTGATGATAGACACATGGGTTTAACCGCCAGAGAATCTGAAGAGTTGCAATGATGATCAGGCAGAGCACTCGACATGGGGAGAGCATGCAGAAGCATTGTGAATAGAGGATGTAGAAGATGCACATAGAGTATAAGAATGCAGAACAAAGAAGAGATGAGGGCTATTGTTGAGAGTGATTCAAGTGTGTAGAAGGAGGCACAATGAAACAACTAAAATGCACAGAAGAGGAGTGGTGCATAGAAGGGACATGGCAAGCAGAGCATAAAGCGCAGCAGAAGAAAAGAATAGAGATGCATATCTAAGATAATAAAAGAAGGTTGAGGTGCACTTGTAGAGAAAAGAAAAAGATCAGAAAGCACAAGAAGATGTAGGCAGAGAGACACTGATACAGGAGAGCAGAGAAACATAACAGAACAGTGACAAGCCTGGTAAGCCAATGACAACTATTGAATCGCTGTAACAAGTTTCAATAGAAAATATTTATATTTCAGGGTGATAAGGAGGTGCTAGGGAGGACTGTTGTCCTCAGAGGTTCAAGTGGGTGCTTGAACACAGGGAGTTGTAGCTTCCATCTGGTTGCAGCCAGAGAAACCAGGGTGGCAGGGTGGTGCAAGGGAGAACTGTTGTTCTCTGTTATACAGGTTGGTTCCTGTGTGAATGGAAGTTGGTGCTTCCATCCAGTTGGTGCTGGAACACTTAGGGAGTTGGTGCTTCCTTCTAGTGGGTGCTAGAGAAACCAGGGAGTTGGTGCTTCCTTCTAGTGTTTGCTAGAGAAACCAGGGAGTTGGTGCTTCCTTCTAGTAGGTGCTAGAGAAAACAGAGAGTTGGTGCTCTCAGCAAGTTGCAGCTTGCAAAACAGAGGTTGTAGCCTCACAATGAGTTGGAACTCATATGTATGAAAATGTACAGAATGTAAAGATTACTTATCATACCAAGAAGAAGAGGTTTTTACCCTTTATGGGTTTCCTCAGGAAATATCTGTCTCTGTGTATCTCATATGTGTGAATGATGTTGAATGTTCTATTTCTTACTTCCCTGCATTATTGTGATTGCCATTGAGTTCTCTGTAAAGAGTTTAAAATAAGCATAATTGTTTAAGCACGGTAACAACTGATTCACTTCCCCTCCCCCTCTACGTTTTCCAACAATTGGTATCAGAGTCAACCCCTTTTAACTAAGGGTATATCCTAGAGCTTAAACATATCAATCCATGAAGGGACTTCAGCCACTAAGCCTCATCTATTTGATGGAACAAATTTTGCCTTCTAGAAGGCTAGAATGAGAACATACCTAATGGCCTTAGGTGCTGATTTTTGGGATGTAGTAGAGACTCGATACATAAAGCCTGTTGTGCTAGCTTCCAAGGATGATAAGTTAGAATTTACCTTTAATGCTAAGGGAATGAATGTTATCTTGAATGGACTTGCAGAAGCCGAGTTTGTAAAGGTGATGCATCTTCAAACTGCCAAAGAAATGTGGGGTAAACTTATTAGCAGCTATGAAGGAAATGAGAAAGTAAAATATGTCAAACTTCAAACATTTAGGTTGAAATTTGAACAACTAAATATGAATGAAGATGAAATAGTTAGCAAGTATTTTTAAGAGTTGAAGAACTTGTGAATGCCATGAAGGGTCTTGGTGATAAGATTGAAGAATCAATTTTAGTTCAGAAGATTTTAAGATCTTTGCTTGATAAATTTAATCCAAAAGTCTCTGCAATAGAAGAACTAAATGATCTTAAAACTCTATCCATTGATCAACTCCTAGGAACTTTAACTGCATATGAAATGAGAATCAACAAAGATAAATCCATTACTAGAGAAGCATCTTTTAAAGTAGACAAGGATATTGATTCAGATTTAGATGATATTGAGGAAAAAATTGTGAGAAGGTTAAAGAAAGGATTAGGAAAATATCAAGGCATGCTTCCCCTCAAATGTTTTAACTATGGTAAGTTAGGTCACTTTGAAAATAAGTGTCCACAAAATAAGAAGGACCATAACTCTAAAGGTGAAGAGAAGTACAAATCAAAAAGATTTGATAGAAAGAAAAGTTTATGTGTAAACAATGATGACTCCTCAGAAGACACCGATAGTGACTCTTCTTGTGAAGATAAGGTAAATGGCTTCATGCTTATGGCCAAAGAGGATTATGATCATAAAAGCACAGGTAGTGATGATAATGATGAATAATTTGTGGTTGGCTTAGAAAGAGAGTTGATCAGCGCTTTGGAAGAGATTGACACACTCGGACTTAAGAAGAGAGAAAAAACAATTGTTGATACAATTCAAGAAAGACACTAAAAAACCCGATGAAGACTTTTCCCTACTAAAAGTGGAATTAGAAGAGGTGAAGAAAATAGAGGAAATTTTGAAACAACAGTTATCAGAAAAGAAGGCAAGATATGAAACCCTGGAAGAAGAAGTAGTGAAAACAAGTAAAGAGTTGGAGAAGTTTCAAGCCTTGTATCATCAGAATTTGTCAAGCATCAAAGCCTCTGAAGGATTAGCCACCATTTTGAATCAGCAAAGGAATCCAAAGCTGAAAACTGGTTTGGGTTATGAAGAGGGATCAAGTAGTGGTCAGCCAAGAAACAAAAAACCCATCAAGTTTGTCAAATCTACAACCAATGACAACAACAAACCTGGAGAAACAAAGGAAGACAATCAGTCGCCCAAGAGGAGTAAAGAAAAATGTGCCAGGACTGAATCTATAGAACAAAGAAATAATGCACTCCCTGCTCAAGGAAATCATCAGCATGGAAGAAATTGACCTACTCAAAGAAGACAACCATTTTCCAGGTACCAATTATTTTTCTATGGATATTTTTTTTTATGTTCTAACTTTGGTCACAAAGTTGTAAACTGTTCTTTAAAATTTAGATATGAGCAAGAAAGACATTCAAGGTATAGATATATGCCACAACAACGAATGAGACACCCAAGTAAAAAACCTCCATAGATTGGAAATCACTTGATGGATGGGAAAATGACACAGGTTAAGCATAACAATCGTTTTGACTCTTTAATCAACGAACCATAATGCTACAACTGTCATAACTATGGACATAAAGCTGTTGATTTTCACTTAAAGAACTATAAATCAGATTTGAATTCCTCTGCTGAAAATGTCAAGGTTTGGAAGAAGAAAGAAAATGATAAGTGTGGACTAGTGTTGTCGGCTCAAAGACAAAAGAACCCCTGGAATATAGATAGTAGATGTTACAAGCACATGACTGGAGAAAAGGATAGGCTTTTGCTTATAAGAAAAATCAAAACAAGAATGTGATCCTTGAAAATGATGAACCAGGTAAAAAAAAGGATAAAGGGATGGTGAGTTTAAGTAATGGAAAAGGAGATTCTCAGGATGATCTTCCTATAGATGGGATGAAACATAATTTTCTCAATGTAAGTCAAATGTGTGACAGAGGATGTAAAGAGGTGGTCCTTTCCAAAGACTGTAAGATAAATTCTATAAAAACAGGACAAGTGGTGGCTAAAAGCATAAGGACAAACAACAATGTTGATGTTGAATCCTCCCCTGCAAGTAAAGAAGAAGATTCAGATACAATAAAAGAATGTTCAGTTAGCATTTATCCCATGGAAGAAGTAGGAGAAGAATCATGTCATAAGTTGGAAGCAAAATTTTTGAAGGTTGAGAAGTCAAACACCCAAATCAAGTTCTTGAATAGTTCCATGGCCCTGGATAAAATCTTGGATAGTCAGAGATCACCAAATGACAAATCTGGTATTAGACTCAACGAGGTAGAAATCAGTGCTCCTAAGAAACCTGATACATGTACTCCATTTGTAAAAAGGAAAAGCAGATGTGAGAATGTTTGTAGTGTTTTTCTCTTGTGATGTATATGGTCATAAAAGCCTTGGGTTGTAAGAATCATGGAAGAAAAATGAATTTGCAGTAATAGAAATTGATGAGAATCAATGGGCAGATCCAAGGGTTGTTTGAAAAGTACGAGCTACGATTACATAGTGTTTTAGTAGGACAACAACATCCTCAGCAACAACATTTTGTTATACAAAATGATATACATGACATCCTGTAGAGATAACAAGAGGAAAGAACTTGTCAGGGAATGTGTAACTTTTAGGACCAAAGGAGAAAAGTTGTCAAAAGTAGAGAGAGAACAGTGACAGGGGGAGTCATCCAGTTATGACAAGAAAAGGTTGATGAAGGAGTCCCAGTAAGAGAGGTGAGAAATATTGAGTATTCTACAGAGGATACAATAGAAGCTGAAGATGAACAGGTCCAAGAATCATAAGGAGAAGACTCTGGTTTAGATACAAATATTCTGCAAGACTCAAATAAGAAAATCCATCATGTCAGGGGGAGTTTGTGTTGGTTGAATATCTGATACCTCTTAAACATACTGCAACAGCTCGGGGGGAGCATGTTTTCTTTGACATTGATGTCAAATGGGGAGAAAAGGAGTGGTCTGGGCCGGATGCTACAATTGGAGGTCCAAACATATTAGTGCAGTTGTTCAGGGTTGCCATCAATGCCAAAGGGGGAGATTGTTGGCATGTTTACAAGAAGAGTGTGCTTGTCAATGATGGCAAGAATAGTAGCAACGATAGCATGCTTACAGTTATTGATGGCAAGAACAACAACGACGAAGGTATGGTTACAGGAAATAATAGTAGCGACGTTGGAAGGTTTACAGTTGGGAGACAACAATGGAAAATAGGGAGGCAAGGAATATCAACAACGATGATGGCATGGCAATATCAGAAGCATAAACTCCATTTCACAGTTTCAGATACTGGGAGTTGGAGGAGTCAAAAGTTGAGACTCTTCATCACAAGAGTCCCGAAGTTGCGAAATGTGAAATGACGAAATCCCAAAACAGGCACATGAAACCATGACTTAATCTCCATTTCGAAGTTTCGGATACCAGGAGTTGGAGGAGTTAAGAGTCGAGACTCTTCATCACTGGAGTCATGAAGTTGCGAAATGTGAAATGTTGAAATCTTGAAACAGGCACATCAACAAAGACTCCATTTTGGAGTTTCACAGACTGGGAAATAAAAGATCAAAGGCACTTTAACCTTTGAAGTAGCAAACCCCGAAATCCTAAAACAAACATGACGAATGCCCATGAAATTTCAAAATCATGATAAGATATGGACCGTTGGGTCCATAGGACATGTGGCGAAAGATCGTCATTTCGCTGACTGGAAAGTCAAAGGAACGGGGTTCCCTAACCTCTCAAACTCGCAATATGCGAAATCATGAAATAATCCTAGTCATTGGATCAAGGACAAATCTGGGTCGTCAGACCTAGGAGGTGAATGTGGCAGACCATGTTAGCAAGGACAGGTGGCAACCTACGTCAAAAAGTACACGTAGTGCAATCATATAAGGACAAGTGTCAAGTTGATTTGGCATTTCAGAAACCTGGAAATCATAATTCTGAGTGACACATGGCAGAAACATTGATCACGACACGTCATCGAGTGACATCATTCCAGGAATTTAGTTTCGAGAATTTTAGCATCAACTTTTCCCCAAAGTCTCGAAAGATGAAGTATCGGGCGGAGGATAGTCGTCCGATCACCACGGATCGTGGACAGTTGATCTGAAGAGAGAAGCGCTCAAATGATTAGCGAGTGGTCATAGGTTGTGGTCACATCGTCGAGAGTTGGAGGAAGGCGCTAACAACTAAACTCCATTTCAGAGATCGTGACTTGGAGAGTCGAGATGCCTCGCAACAGGAATTCACGACATGCGAAATCACGAAATGTTGAAATGCGAAAAATACCTTTTTGTGTAGGTTTTGGATACCGAGAGTTGGAGTGTCGAAACACTTCACCACAAGAATGTCGAAATGCTGAAATGTCAAAATGCGAAATGGCGAAATCAATGCGAGACCCTTTGCTTGTAATCCAACGGTGTTGGATACTTGGAAATCTTATGAAAGGGCTATTGTAGCTCTTCACAATTAATTGATTAGTTACGATTCAGTTAGCATAACTGAATCATGACTCTTGGATGGTTGGTGATTCAATTGATGATGTGTTTTCTTGGAGGTTTACAGTGTAGCTGCTAGATGCGACTAATGGTTTTTGCCAGAGGAATCAGAGAGACTTCAGGGTGATCGCCAGAGAAGATGAAGAGTCTCGAGGCATCTTCCAGTGGCATGAAGACTGTTCATAGAGGATATTGACAAATGTAAGACCGTTGGAGACTGGAACTGCAACAGAGAGAATGAGATCGACTGTGACAGAGAAGACGAAGAGTCTCGACTGCTGGAGAGGCCAAGGAATCTCGGCATAACACCCAGTGATGATGGACACATGGGTTTAACCGCCAGAGAGGTTGAAGAGTTGCAATGACGATCAGGCAGAGCACTTGACATGGGGAGAGCATGCAAAATCATTGTGAATAGAGGATGCAGAATATGCACATAGAGTATAAGAATTCAGAACAAAGAAGAGATGAGGGTTGCTATTGAGAGTGATTCAGGTGTGTAGAAGGAGGCAAAGTGTAGCAGCTGAAATGCACATAAGAGGAATGGTGCATAGAAGGGACATGGCACATAGAGCATAAAGCGCAGTAGAAGCAAAGAACATAGATGCATAGATGAGACAGTAAAAGAAGGTTGAGGTGCACTTGTAGAGAAAAGAAGAAGATCAGAAAGAGCAAGAAGATGCAGACAGAGAGACACTGATACAAGAGAGCATAGCAACATAGCAAAACAGTGATAAGCCTGGTAATCCAATGAAAACTATTGAATCACTGTAATAAGTTTCAGTAGAAAATATTTATATTTCAGGGTGGTAGGGAGGTGCTAGAGAGGATTGTTGTCCTAAGAGGTTCAAGTGGGTGCTTGAACACAGGGAGTTGTAGTTTCCATCTGGTTGCAGCCAAAGAAACCAGGGTAGCAGGGTGGTGCAAGGGAGAATTGTTGTTCTCTGTTATACAGGTTGGTGCCTTTATGAATGGAAGTTGGTGCTTCCATCCAGTTGGTTCCGGAACACTTAGGGAGTCGGTGCTTCCATCTAGTGGGTGCTAGAGAAACCAGGGAGTTGGTGCTTCCTTCTAGTGGCTGCTAGAGAAACCAGAGAGTTGGTGCTTCCTTCTAGTAGGTGCTAGAGAAAACAGAGATTTGGTGCTCTCAGCAAGATGCAGCTTGCAAAACAAAGGTTGTAGCCTCACAATGAGTAGGATCTCATATGTATGAAAATGTACAAAATGTAAAGATTACTTATCATACCAAGAAGAAGAGGTTTTTACCCTTTATGGGTTTCCTCAGGAAATATCTGTCTCTGTGTATCTCATATGTGTGAATGATGCTGAATGTTCTATTTCTTACTTCCTTGCATTATTGTGATTGTCATTGAGTGCTCTATAAAGATTTTAAAATAAGCATAATTGTTTAAGCACGGTAACAACTGATTCACCCCCCCCCCCCCCCTCTCAGTTGTCCAACAATTGGTATCAGAGCCGACCCCTTTTATCTAAGGGTAGATACTAGAGCTTAAACATGTCAATCCATGAAGGGACTTTAGCCACTAAGCCTCCTCTATTTGATGGAACAAATTTTTCCTTCTGGAAGGCTAGAATGAGAACATACCTAATGGCCTTAGGTGTTGATGTTTGGGATGTAGTAGAGACTGGATACATAAAGCCTGTTGTGCTAGCTTCCAAGGATGATAAGTTAGAATTTACCTTTAATGCTAAGGGAATGAATGTTATCTTGAATGGACTTATAGAATTCGAGTTTGTAAAGGTGATGCATCTTCAAATTGCCAAAGAAATGTGGGATAAACTTATTAGCAGCTATGAAAGAAATGAGAAATTAAAAGATGCCAAACTTCAAACATTTAGGTTGAAGTTTGAACAACTAAAGATGAATGAAGATGAAACAGTTAGCAAGTATTTTTTAAGAGTTGAAGAACTTGTGAATGCCATGAAGGGTCTTGGTGAGAAGATTGAAGAATCAATTTTAGTTCAGAAGATTTTAAGATCTTTGCTTGATAAATTTAATCCAAAAGTCTCTGCAATAGAAGAACCAAATGCTCTTAAAACTCTGTCCATTGATCAAATCCTAGGAACTTTAACTGCATATGAAATGAGAATCAACAAAGACAAATCCATTACTAGAGAAGCATCTTTTAAAGTAGACAAGGATATTGATTCATATTTAGATGATATTGAGGAAAAATTTGTGAGAAGGTTAAAGAAAGGATCAGGAAAATATCAAGGCAAGCTTCCCCTCAAATGTTTTAACTGTGGTAAAATAGGTCACTTTGCAAATAAGTGTCCACACAAGAAGAAGGACCAGAACTCTAAAGGTGAAGACAAATACAAATCCAAATTATTTGATAGAAAAAAAAGTTTATGTGTAAACAATGATGACTCCTCAAGAGACACCGATAGTGACTCTTCCTATGAAGATAAGGTAAATGACTTCCTGCTTATGGCCAAAGAGGATTATGATAATAAAAGCACAGGCAGTGATGATAATGATGAAGAAGTAGTGGTTGACTTGGAAAGAGAGATGATTAGCGCTTTGGAAGAGATTGATAGACTCAGACTTAAGAAGAGAAAGAAAAAACAATTGTTGATATAGTTCAAGAAAGGCACTAAAAAACCTAATGAAGACTTTTCCCTGATAAAAGTGGAATTACAACAGTTATCAAAAAAGAAGGCAAGATCTGAAGCCCTAGAAGAAGAAGTAGTGAAAACAAGTAAAGAGTTGGAGAAGTTTCAAGCCTTGTATTATCAGAACTTGTCAAGTATCAAAGCCTCAGAAGGATTAGCCACCATTCTAAATCAGAAAAGTAATCCAAAGCTTAAAATTGGTTTGGGTTATGAAGAGGGATCAAGTAGTGGTCAGCCAAGAAACAAAGAACCCATCAAGTTTTTCAAATCTACAACCAATGACAACAACAAACCTGCAGAAACAAAGGAAGACAATCAGTCGCTCAGGAGGAGTAAAGAAAAAGGTGTCAGGACTGAATCTATAGAACAAAGAAATAATGCACTCCCTGCTCAAGGAAATCATCATCATGGAAGAAATCGACCTGCTCAAAGAAGACGACCATTTTCCAGGTACCAAGGATTTTTCTATGGATATTGTTTTTTCTGTTCTAACTTTGGTCACAAAGTTGTAAACTATTCTTTAAAATTTAGATACGAGCAAGAAAGAAATTCAAGGTATAGATATCTACCACAACAACGAATGAGACACCCAAGTAAAAAACCTCCATAGATTTCAAATCACTTGATGGCTGGGAAAAGGACACAGGTTAAGCATAACAATTGTTTGGACTCTTTAATTAATGAACCAAAATGCTACATCTGTCATAACTATGGACATAAAGTTGTTGATTGTCGCTTAAAGAACTATAAATCATATTTGAATTCCTCTGCTGAAAATGTCAAGGTTTGGAAGAAGAAAGAAAGTGATAAGTGTGGATTAGTGTTTTCGGCTCAAAGACAAAAGAACCCCTCGAATATAGATAGTAGATGTTCCAAGCACACGAATGTAGAAAATGATAGGCTTATGCTTATAAGCAAAATCAAAACAGGAAATGTGATCCTCGAAAATGATGAACCATTTAAAAAAAAGGATAAAGGGATGGTGAGTTTAAGTAATTGAAAAGGAGATTCTCAGGATGATCTTCCTATAGATGGGATGAAACATAATTTTCTCAATGTAAGTCAAATGTGTGACAGAGGATGTAAAGAGGTGGTCCTTTCCAAAGACTATAAGATAAAGTCTTTAAAAATAGGACAAGTGGTGGCTAAAAGCATAAGGACAAACAACAATGTTGACATTGAATCCTCCCCTGCAAGTAAAGAAAAAGATTCAGATACAATAAAATAATGTTCAGTTAGCATTTATCCCATGGAAGAAGTAGGAGAAGAATCATGTCATAAGCTGGAAGAAGAAGTTTTGAAGGTTGAGAAGTCAAACACCCAAATCAAGTTCTTGAACAGTTCCATGACCTTGGATAAAATCTTGGATAGTCAAAGATCACCAAATGACAAATCCGGTATTGGACTCAACAAGGTAGAAATCAGTGCTCCTAAGAAACCTGATACAGATTCGCCATTTGTAAAAAGGAAAAGCATATGTGAGAATGTTTGTAGTGTTTTTCTCTTGTGATGTATATGGTCATAAAATCCTTGGGTTGTAAGAATCATGGAAGAAAATTGAATTTGCAGTAATATAAATTGATGAGAATCAATGGGCATATCCAAGGGTTGTTTGAAAAGTATGAGCTACAATTACGTAGTGTTTCAGTAGGACAATAGAATCCTCAGCAACAACATTTTGTTTTACAAAATGATATACATGACATCCTGTAGAGATAACAAGAGGGAAGACCTTGTCAGGGAAAGCTAACCTTTTAGGAACAAAGGGGAAAAGAAGTTAGAAGAAGAGAGAGAACAATGACAGGGGGATTCATCCAGTTATGACAAGAAAATGTTGTTGAAGGAGTTCCAGTAAGAGAGGTGAGCAATATTGAGTATTCTACAGAGGATACAGCGGAAGCTGAATATGAACAGGTCCAAGAATAAGAAGGAGAAGACTCTGGTTTAGATACAAATATTCTGTAGGACTCAAATAAGAAAATCCATCATGTCAGGGGGAGTTTGTGTTGGTTGAATATCTGATACCTCTTAAACATACTGCAACAACTCGGGGGGAGCATGTTTTCTTTGACATTGATTTCAAAGGGGGAGAAAAGGAGTGGTCTAGGCCGGCTGCTATAGTTGGAGGTCTAAACATATTAGCGCAGTCGTTCAGGGTTGTCATCAATGCCAAAGGGGGAGATTGTTGGCATGTTTACAAGAAGAGCATGCTTTTCATTGATCGCAAGAACAGTAGCAACGATAGCATGCTTACAATTATTGATGGCAAGAACAACAACGACGAAGGTATTGTTACAGGAAAGAATAGTAGCGACATTGGTAGGTTTACAGTTGGGAGACAACTATGGAAAACAAGCAGGAAAGGAAGATCAGCAGCGATGATGGCATGAAAAGATCAGAAGTGTAAACTCCATTTCAGATTTTTGGATACCGGGAGTTGGAGGAGTCAAGAGTCAAGACTCTTCATCACAGGAGTCCCAAAGTTGCGAAATGTGAAACGCCGAAATCTTGAAACAGGCACATAAAACCACGACTTAATCTCCATTTCGGAGTTTTGAATACCGGGAGTTGGAGGAGTCAAGAGTCGAGACTCTTCATCACAGGAGTCCCGAAGTTGCGAAATGTGAAACGTTGAAATCCCGAAACAGGAACATCAACAAAGACTCAATTTCAGAGTTTCGCAGACTGGGAAATCAAAGATCAAAGGCACTTTAACCTTTGAAGTAGCAAACCCCGAAATCCTGAAACAGACACGACAAAGGCCCGTGAAGTTTCGAAATCACAATAAGATCTGGACCGTTGGGTCCATAGGACACATGGCGAAAGATCGTCATTTTGCTGACTGTAAAGTCAAAGGAACGGGGTTCCCTAACCTCTCGAACTCGCGATATGCGAAATCGTGAAATAATCCTAGTCCTTGAATCAAGGAAAAATCTAGGCTGTCAGACCCAAGAGGTGAATGTGGCAGACCATGTCAGCAAGGACAAGTGGAAACCTATGTCAGAAAGGAAACGTGGCCCAATCATATAAGGACAAGTGTCAAGTTGATTTGGCATTTCATGAACCTGGAAATCACAATTATGAGTGACACGTGGTAGACACACAGATCATGACACATCATCGAGTGATGTCATTCCAGGAATTTAGTTTCAGGAGTTTTAGCATCAAATCTTCCCCAAAGCCCTGAAAGTTGAAGTTTCGGGGCGGAGGATAGTCGTCCGATCACCACGGATCGTGGACCGTTGATCTGAAGAGCGAAGCGCTCAAATGATTAGAGAGTGGTCATAGGCTGTGGTCACATCGTCGAGATTTGGAGGAAGGCACTAACAACTAAACTCCATTTCGGAGATCGTGACTTGGAGAGTCAAGATGCCTCGCAACAGGAATTCGCGACATGCGAAATCGCAAAATGTCAAAATGCAAAAAACACCTTTTGTGTAGGTTTCGGATACTGGGAGTTGGAGTGTCGAAACACTTCACCACAGGAATTTTGAAATGTTGAAATGTCGAAATGTGGAATGGAGAAATCAACGTGAGACCCTGTGCTTGTAATCCAACGGTGTTGGATACTTGGAAATTTGATCAAAGGGATATTGTTTCTCTTCACAATTAATTGATCAGGTACGATTCAGTTAGCAGAACTGAATCATGACTCTTGAACGGTTGGAGATTCAGTTGATGATGTGTTTTCTTGGAGGTTTACAGTGTAACTGCTAGAAACGACTGATGGTTTCTACCATAGGACTTGGAGATACTTCAGGGTGATTGCCAAAGAAGATGAAGAGTCTCGAGACATCTTCTAGTGGCATGAAGATTGTTCATAGAGGCTATTGACAAATGTAAGACCGTTGGAGCCTGGAACTGCAACAAAGGGAATGAGCTCGACTGTGACATAAAAGACAAAGAGTCTCGACTACTGGAGAGGCTAAAGAATCTCGGCATAACACCCAGTGATGATGGACACATGGGTTTAACCGCCATAGAAGCTGAAGAGTTGCAATGACGATCAGGCATAGCACTCAACATGGGGAGAGCATGCAGAAGAATTGTGAATAGAGGATGCAGAAGATGCACATAGAGTATAAGAATCCAGAACAAAGAAGAGATGAGGGTTGTTGTTGAGAGTGATTCAGGTGTGTAGAAGGAGGCAGAGTGCAGTAGCTGAAAATCACAGAAGAGGAATGGTGCATAGAAGGGACATGGCATGCAGAGCATAAAGTGCAACAGAAGCAAAGAACAAAGATGCATAGCTGAGACAATAAAAGAAGGTTGAGGTGCACTTGTAGAGAAAAGCAGAAGATCTGAATGTGCAAGAAGATGCAGGAAGAGAGACATTGATACAGGAGAGTAGAGCAACATAGCATAACAGTGATAAGCCTAGTAAGCCAATGACAACTATTGAATCACTGTAATAAGTTTCAGTAGAAAATATTTATATTTCAAAGTGGTAGGGAGGTGCTAGGGAGGACTGTTGTCCTCAGAGGTTCAAGCGGGTTCTTGAACACAGGGAGTTGTAGCTTCCATCTAGTTGTAGCCAGAGAAACCAGGGTGGCAGGGTGGTGCAAGGGAGAATTGTTGTTCTCTGTTATACAGGTTGGTGCCTGTGTGACTAGAAGTTGGTGCTTCCATCCAGTTGGTGCTGGAACACTTAGGGAGTTGGTGCTTCCTTCTAGTGGGTGCTAGAGAAACCAGGGAGTTGGTGCTTCTTTCTAGTAGGTGCTAGAGAAAACAGAGAGTTGGTGCTCTCAGCAAGTTGCATCTTGCAAAACAGAGGTTGTAGCCTCACAATGAGTTGGAGATCATATGTATGAAAATGTACATAATGTAAATATTACTTATCATACTAAGAAGAAGAGGTTTTTACCCTTTATGGGTTTCCTCAGGAAATATCTGTCTCTGTGTATCTCATATGTGTGAATTATGTTGAATGTTCTATTGCTACTTCCCTGCATTATTGTGATTTTCATCTAGTGCTCTGTAAATATTTTAAAATAAGCATAATTG
>ML776927.1:1396503-1411812 GCA_009831015.1 Picea engelmannii
CCTCTTAGTTGTCCAACATATGACATTAGTATTGTTATTTTGTTTATGTCGACTTGGGTCCATTAGTTGTAATTGTACCTCCTAGTCTCATATATATACCAAGGAGACATTTTCATTTGGAATCATCTTGGAATTGTGAATTCATATGATGTATAAGGAGGTTTCCCCCTAAAAGAGGCTTATTATCTGAATTTCTCCCTTTGTTAAGGTGTTGGGTAATTATACTGAGGTTTTTATGTTATTTTGATATTTGGTTATTAACAGGTTTTGGAGCTAGCTTATGTCAGTTGTATTGTTGTATTGAGGCTTCTGAGCTTAGTTGGGTGTATATTTGTTATGGAGAAATACCCTTTACAAACAGATGAGAAATCCCTCGTATCTTCTCTTGATCTAAGAAAGACTGTAGGATAGATAGTGATACAATTTTCCTCTAGATCTAATACCAATTTATGAAACAAGAAAAGAGTGAAGATGGTCCATACCTTGTTCCCAATGGTTGTCCCTATGTAATCCCGATTGATGCAACTCTATAAATATAGTTCCAACTCCTGGCACCTGCTTCTTGCACACAAAAGAAAAACAATGCCTCTATCAAATCCCTTCAAGCAATAGGAACGTCAAATACTTATTATATCTAACCTAATATACTCAAGAAAGGCTAGATCTACCATTGGAAAGTTTACATGATTGAATACAAACAATCAATAGAGGGGGAAACTATACATATTTATGTTAATAAGTGGAGAAAACATACATTAATCAAGTTTTTTTACCTTGAGTCATGATTGAAGGTCTCACCTAGCTCCTTACTCCAACTCTTCCTTAGCCCTCACATAATAAAGGCCAACTTTGATATGAATATTGGTTGTAGAAGAGCCTCTCTGAAAATATGTAGCATAAGTTTACTCTCCAAATCTTCCTCCCTTCCTCCCTTGGAATGCCTTATTTATATAGATTGATGGAGGAGGCTAGGGGATGTATCTATACCTCTAGAACTTAGTGAAATATGAGTCTAATACAAGTTACCAAGATCGTATTATGAGATAGACAACTCACCAGACATTGATCTCCTCGAAACGGATCAAATCTAGAAGGTCCTAGGGGTGGTCACACCCTATCAGTTATCCAAGGAGAAACCAGAAAGTTGTAGGCACATCCTACCAGTAGTGTAGGGAGTGATCGATTGCACCTTGGTAGGAATGCAAGGAGCGACTACCCTCAAAAGCTCAAAAATACAAGGTAGAAAAGGTATGTCTCAGCATGACAACACTAGCAGCTCCTCAATGTGTATCTAGGGTGGAAAATAGAGATATAAAAATGTTGTGGCTTCTAGGTTTGACAATTGTTTGAAGGGATGTTGGGAAAGGATTTATTGACAAGTTTGGTAGTGTTGTATATGATGCATTTTACATAATGGCTTGATGATGGAACTCATATGTTGTGATTCAATTATGCTACTTATAATCATATCCTTATGTTATGTAGATATTGGTATAATGTTAAGAGATGTTGAGATTGGAGTTAATAATTCATAACTTAGTGTGAAGTGAGAAATGTTTGAATACAAAGTATTTACATCAATGTCTAAATTATATTATATGATAAACTAACAATGGGCGCCATGGTTATTATATATGTTTTGCTTATTGATAAATATCATCTTTTATGAGATAATCTGGTTGGTTAATTTTTAAACAAAATGGGCATGCTAGAAATAAAAAAGAATGCAACTATTAGATATTAAATATAAAGAGATAATATAATTCATTAATTATTGGTGGTTAATCTTGTGAATCATGTTTCCCTCATGGGTAAACATTAGATTCTTTGCAAACAAAAGGATGTTATTTAGGTAATGTATATTATGGAAATGAGTTAAGAAAGTATTGAAATTGGTTAAGTGAAACTCATGAATGGATATGGATTGAGTTTGGAGTGGAATTACTTGTATGTAATCATTCTTGTATATAAATTAAAAAAAAAATGGTCACATTTTTTGTTTGCATTTGTTGAGTAAAGTTGAGGGTGTTATAAAAGATCGAAAGTTAGGAAGTCAGATCAAGATTTGATGCCAATATGAGTGTGTACATACAGTATATCTTCAATAAAGGAAGAGGATTTACAATGAGGAGAGGACCAATATAGATAGACAAAGGAACAATCTTAAGATGTGATGGGTCCTTTTAATCACCTCCCTAATTTCTCAAGAAGATACTTAGAAAGACTATGTATTTAATTATCAATATGGGGCTTGTATGGAACTTGCAAACTGTCGTGCATTGTATATGCAAGAAAAACTAGTTTTTCTATGTGTTGTAGTCATAGTTTCAATGATTACCTTTGCAGGGAGTGCATGGATAGTTCACAAACTTGGAAAGGTTCTAAAGATACTTGCTGGAAATAAAATTCACACATTTTGAGAAGGAAACAAACACGTTGGAAAATGAAACACAACATCTACAAGTATCAAGAGTATGAATCAATTGTCTCTCAAACTGACCTCGACAATCTAATTCTAGGAACACACACTTGCTTGAAAAGAAACATACAAGCTACAGGTATCAGGAGTATGAATCAACTATCTCCCAAAGCGACCCCAACAACATAATTCTAGGAACACACACTTGTTGAAAATAAACACACAAGTTGAAGGTATCAGGAATATGAATCAACTATCTATCAAAGTGACCCCAACAATCTAATTCTAGGAACACACACTTGATGAAAAGAAACACACAAGTTGCAGGTATCAGGAGTATGAATAAACTATCGCCCAAATCACCCCAGTTGTGTGCTGAAATAAAATCCATTAACTAATTGCAGGGAATGTAAAGATTAATCTAGATCGTAGGGAAGAAAATAATGTATTCTAATCCTTGCCAAGATGATCACTTCTATTACTCGAACTAACAAATGCAATCATTGCGTTAAGCATATTTATTCAAAACCTACAGGAATGCAAACTAAATCTTAAATGAAATGGGAATGAATAATCATATAGAATCCTACATGAATAATCAACCACATAATTTAAATAATAATTAACAATTAAACATGTGAGGATTGCAATAAATCTAATGAAAAAATAAATCAAATAAATAAATCAGTCTACCTTAAATCTACAAAATAAATTAAATTAATTAAATCACACGCTATGGAGACTATAATTCTATAATTAAAACAAAATATCAATATAGATTATTCCATTGTCATCCGAACATTGCTCTAAGAGTCCCCCCCCCGAATACTAGACATCGTGCTCTCTTTTATACATAACTTTAATGGAAACTAGAAATAACGACTATCTAAATAAACCCACTTATGGATTTAATAAATCCATAGTGGTTACAATAATTTTCTAAATAATGAATGTTTTTCATGATCCTTGCTAACAATTATCAATTAATAAATAACTTCCAAGATCTTTTTCCCAAGAATTCCAAGATTATTGGTTAACCACTCAAACTGGTATTTTGTCTTGGAATCACAAAATTATCTCCATATCTTTAATTTTCTTGGATTAACGTTATTGTTGCATGGATCCATAATTGTCATGTATAGTAGCAACAAAATGACTCATGGTTCCAATGGCTCAAAGTTCTGATTGCAGCATCATTCTTTGGACGAGTTGTAGTGCATAATAGTTTTGTGGCGAGTTGCAACAACTATTGTAAGGAGTTGCAACAAGTGCATGGGAGTTGCAGCAATTGTGTTGTGGAACTTCAGAATTGCAGCAGTTGTTGCAACACTTCAAAGTTGCAGCAGTTGTGTTGCAACAATTCAGAGTTGCAGCAGTTGTCGAGCCAGAGTTGCAGCAGATGTATTGCAACACTCCATAGTTGCAGTAGCTATCGAGCCAAAGTTGCAGCACTCCAAAGTTGCAACAACCAACAGTAGAGAGTTGCAGTAGTGGGAACCAAAATACATCCCATGGTGATATCACAATCTGCACAACAACCTATCTCGAACATTGTCTTTGCAAATTAACACAAAGATAAATGCAAATATAATATTTTTCTAATGTTTAATCATAAATTCATGTAAAGTACTAAAAAAATGTAATGGAAACATGTTAAGTCTAAATCTCTCATAATCATGGATTGATACAAGGCCTAGGTAAGCAGAAAGGGGTTAAAAGTATGGAAAAGATGGTATAAAAGGATGATATTTCTGGAGCTCGTCAACATGTAAGTGAACATTAGGTTAGTCACTGGAGAGAGAAATTTGTATGGAAAATTTGTACCACGGATTTGCCATCTTACATTGAAGGGATTGTCTCTAAAACTCACTCTCTATTATATGAGCTGCAACATACAATTTTGGTATGGTCTAAGCAATCTGCAATTCACTTGATGCAAAAATATTAGGAAGGGTTAAGGAATATTTGACCCTGAGTAGACCTCTTATTAAACTACCCAAAATGAAGCATAAAAAGAAATTGTGGGCTAAATTAGCAGCTCCAAACCCCAAATAAGTCCCACACTATAAGTGAGTGCCCCAAAATGTCTAACATAACTAAATTGGTGACTAAAGTTCAAAAGAGGGAGGAAGGTAGTAAGGGACTCTACCTAAGAACTAGATATCTCTGAGAGGCTACACATCTAAACTGAGGCAATGGGACTCAAGGAAGGTGGTTGTTGGTGCACAATCTATAATACCCTAGGTTGAAGTTATTCAACAAACAAAAACCCTTTAGATACCGACTCTTTTGGAATCACCTACATGCAAGTGAAGTCTCACCCGAGGCATCTATTGGGGCTGCAGGAACCAAGATTTTGTAGGGATAAGGGGATGTGAGGTTATCAACATAAATGTTAATACGTATTCACCATGTGAGCATTATCCTCATTTAACATCCTTTTATTATTCAACAAACCCTATGCATAGCTTCCATTAATTAACAGTTCATTACTTTTACCATAATAGTTTTGTGACATTAACCCATCCAAGATTCATTCAGTTCCCTAAATCCCAGTATGCATAAATAGTAGAACATAGATCATGACGTAACCAACCCCTGAAATCATTGATTATTATTGTGCATCAATCATATGTTAAATAGATCTATACTAATCATGCATAAACATAACATCCATGAATAATCACATCAACAAACACATTAGACACAAGATTTTAATGTGTTTCACCTAATCCTTGGGCTATGTCCACAATGAATGGCTTCTTATATTAGTCTTCGTGCAATAATCACCTCAGGCCTACGCACTGCGCTTACAAAATATACAACATATTGTAATCCCCAAACCTGCCTAGTCGCTCTGCAGTGTGATCCTATCTGTGCAATTTCTCAGGTATGCTCGTATCCCCGGAAGATCTTTCCCAAAACCTTGAGTATGAACTCTCTTCATCACTCATCAGAAACCTAATCTTCTTTCTCAGCAACTTAATCTCTTCCTTTCAACAACCTAATATTCCCCGACCCTTAACATGTTTATACATAGAATTAGGGCTAAAAACCCTAATGGGTCATAACCATTTTTCCTACTTTTGCATCGATCTATTGCTTTCCTTTATTCTATGTTGAACTGTTGTTTATCCTTCTTTTGCACTCAAATTCTTCTTTTCCTGATTTTGTACCGAACAATTGCTTTTCCTGCTTTTGCACCACAAAATGCACCCTTTTTGCGTGCTTTGGTCCTGCCTTTTACTCTTTCCTCTACTATTGCACAACTCCCAAAACTTAGTTATTCTCATCTGAAATTCCTTTCGAACAGACCCCCAACACTCACATGTAGCTCATACCAAGCCACTTAAGCCTTTGTCAACTTATATTTGAATTTTTCAAAAATCTCCTTTATTGTGTTAGTCTTCTCCTTGACCTCTATTTCGTTTAAAAAATTGTTTCTACTAATTTTGTAGTGATATGAGTTTATCATTTCTCTTCATTTTGTTCTACTACATGTTTGATCATGTGTTGTGTTTTTGTTATTTCCTCTTCAACTTTTAATGCTTCTTCCTGTAGCATCTTTATCTGTTGCATGCGATATTTTTTCTTGGCCCTTAGTTGGTTCATCTTAGCGTATAGTTTCTTACTCTCTTGCATTGTTGTCATCTTCTCAGCTGGTGGAAAACCGCTAATGGCTTCCTTAATCTTCTGAGCCTTCCCCTGCGTAGTTTGAAGCTTATGTTCAATACTTTGTAATTTGGCATCCTCCGACAATTGATTCTAGACTTATGTGATGTCTTTGTACAACTTAGCAAATTATGATTCCAAAGTCTCAATACCTTCCACTACGATGCTTACTATCTTCTCTCTTTGGTCTCTTTCTTCTGGGGGTATTCTTGGTTTCATTCGTGTTTCTAACTCAACAATTTTTGTGTGGAATCCCTGGATGGCTTCATTGATCTTAGCTACCTGATCTTCCAATGGAGTATCCACCTCCATTGGTACCTCTAGAATCTCTTTGCAAACCTTGTCAAATGCTTACTTCACTTGTTCTTCCTTCTACGCAGTTGCATCCCTTTCTCATTCAACTCTATTGTAGTCAATCAATGTTCTTGCAATCTTTGTTGTGGCCTTAGCCAATTCATCAAATGTTTCTCTTCACGCAGGTTCAATTCTTGCACTATGTTATCCCGCAACCCCTGCAACATTTCTCCCAGTATCTGCGATAAGACTAAGTCAAAGTGACTTAGCGCGAGCACTTGATCCTACATTTCTGGTGATGGGAACTCAATCACCCCTAGTTCCAACTTAATTGTTTTGCACTCCCCTATTATCTCTAATGCATGAGAGATTGTTGGTCTTTGCTTCTACTGGATTTTTTGTTCTTAGCGTTGGTCCTTCAGTTGTTTTTTGCACAGTTGTTGTCCTCGTTGCTTCCATCATTTGGTGTACTGCAGTCATTTCTTCCTGTATTTTTTTTTCATACCTTCTTGTTTCTCTATCATGCATTGAAACACATCGTTGGTGATCTCCTTAACTTGATCCCCAAACCTTTCAAATTCGTCTTCCATTAGTGCCAGTGGAATTGTTTCTTTTTCTTCTTTCCATTTCTTCTGATGCGGCACTAATTTTCCCTTCTCTATCTCTATGTCTTTCCTCTTATTTCCTGTGTCGTTTCCTTGGCCTTGTACTTCCTCAAAATATGGATCAGGTGTTTCCATTTCTTGTTCATCCAATGGGACCTTTCATTATGTGTCTCAATCCTACATAATTAGTTCTATGTCCTCCTCTATTATTCGGTACTTTCTCTTGACCCGTTCCTCTCTCAAATCTTTCTTTTCTTGTATGTCGATATGATGACGGTCTGTTATGAACCAGGAAATTGGTTTGTAATTTTCTACGAGTTGCGGAAAAATTTGTGGTGTATATTGGCTACACTGGCGAATCATTTCCTTATACAGATAGAATTCAATATTGTTGTTGAGTTGTCGTCCATTATGTGTCGTGTACCATAAGTTATGATACTTGATGGGCAAGCAAGACTTGCCTGTCATACCCATAAATTGTGCATCCTCTGGTTCTTTCCACGTTTTTAACGCGATCAGAAGCAATAACCAGGAATAATGGAATTCATTCCTTTGTCCATTTCTTCCACATAGTCTATCAGGAACCGGTTAAGTAAAAATGCAACATAGCTCATCGTTACCCCTTCTACACATTTCTTGGTTGCAGCTATCATGCCTGCAGGAAATTGGTCTTTCTTGCACTTTCTCAGCAATTTGCACACCAATGCTTGCATCACAAATCGTACTGCTAGGTCACATATACTTGGCATATCAAAGCCATGCACAAATCTAACTATGTGGAAATTCTCCTTCGTGGCCTCTAACAGAGCCTTCTCATGCTTCATGTCTGTTAACAACAATGTCGGATCTTTCCCCTATGACGGTAATCTCGTGATTTGTTCAATTAGATCTGTGTTTATAGAAATCCTCCTATCTAACCATAAGTATACATCGTGCACATAGATTAATAACATATGTACACATGCATTAATCTCCTGGATCCTGCCAAAGTGTGGGATATCAAATAGATTCAATAGGCCAGCTCACTCCAATCCTCTGGCCCATACCTGTGGCTCAACTATGGGCAGGTATGTCTTTGCATCGATTTTCATATCCAAGTAATGGTTTGGCACAAGTTTGGGGAACCTCATTGTATCTATGATGTCATGGTCCACGTATTTCAACTACGACACCTTGCTTAGCAAATCCTCATTAATGATTACCCTAGCTGAGATTTCTAGCATCACCAATTTGTACTTGGCCTCCTTCTTTAACTTAACTAGTTTAGCATCATCCTTCCTCAATGGAATGTAGTCCCTTGGAAACGTCGGCCATGACAAGGATGCTCCTAGAGTCTACTTAAATCTTGGTAGTGTTGTTGTTGCTCTAGTTCGTCCTTTCTTCTATTCTAATGGTCCTGCGTTTGGCAATGCCATCTTTGCAATACTATTACTTGTGACAACTCCTTCGACTCTGTGGATTTTCTCAGGGATTCTGCAACACTGCTCTCAGCTCTCTTTACTCACTACAACTTTAAATAACAATAATGTTGGCCCTTCGAACCTTCAACATCTTTTGTTCCCCTTCGAAAACTATCCATTTACATTCACGCCTCAATTAAATATCTAACCCACTAGTGTTGTGCAATCAATACCTACTTTAATAGTGCATTAATTCCAAATCCTTCACTGGATTTTTTCCTCGATCTGCCAGTCTATCACGATCTTTGTCGATGCTTTCCATTTATGACTACACGTCTACATGATGTCTCATCCTTACTATTTTTGAACCGTCGTTTCCGCTCTTTATTTCCTTTAACTATCTTCTTGCCTCTTCTTTTGCATTGTTCTTCGACTTATTCATTCATTTTTTGCACAGTCTTTTCTTTTGCATGCAATTTTCCTCTGTGCAATCCTTTATCAACACACAACTCACTTCTTCTGTGCACTTACTCATTTTGTATATGTATCTTGCTTCCTCTTCATTCTTATCTGCAAAATTCTCTTGTTTATTTCTTTCTCTGAACTATCTTAACTTCTTGGCCCTTGACTAACACTTCAACTTTATGTTTTTTGCCTTCACTTACTTTATTACTTTTTCTGTTTTGTTTATTTTCTTTTTCTTTTTCTTTCTCCGCTTTTTCTTTTCTTTTTCTTTTTCTTACTATAATACACTACTATGGTACATAGGTTCCTGTGTAGGTCATACTAGTGTGTAGATGCTCAATTGTTCCTATAATTTTTTAGTCAACTCCCATTCACCAGTCCCCCCAAGACTTCACCATTCAACATTTCTAGTTGCACAACACATGCTTTTGTCACATACTTGATCACATATGGTCCTAACCAATGCATGCTAAACTTCCTTGGGTGCTACATGAACTTGTTTTCATATAGAAACATTAAGTCTCTGATCTAGGTAGATATTTGTGGCCACCTACCTATTCCACTTGGACCTACACCATTGTTTCTTTCAATTTTTCAGTTTCCTTAATTGTATCACAATTTACTATTTTTGGCAATTTTTCGGGTCCTGAACTTCCGGAGCCGGTTTGAGGCCCTAAACGACATTTTTTGGCATCAAATGGTTCGATGAATATGAGTTTGTTCTGGACTCAATATTCATTTCTTAATGGTGTATTCCTCGGATAGATCTTTCTAACGATGCATCATGTGCGTCAAACGAAGATAGTATGCCAAAGTTACGACCCCAGAAAATTGATGTACCAATTTACCCCGACGAGGCACATATTCTGGTGTTTCATCTCCTAGGGTTAGGTTTTTGGATGTTTAGGGTTTTCCATTGTTTATTAATAATATATAGGCCTTCGAGCCTCATTGTAACACAGATTTTAGCGGCCAGTAGTCGCCACATCTATTCTCAGAGATAAGCTACCAGCGCCCTAGCTATTTTATTTCCATTCTGTCTGTAAACATATTTTAGTCATTTGTTGTTATTGAAATGAAGTTTTATTTCCACTGAATCTCTGCGTTTATGTGTATTTATGTATTCCATTGTGTTCTTGCATAAATCTGGATCAGTGGTATCAGAGCAGTCTGCTCTTTCTCGATCCTTCTTTGCATGCCCCCAACGAGGTCAGGGTATAAGGAGTTAGGGATCGATCTGGTTGAGTCGTTGTAAGATCAGCCTCGTAAACCCCAATGACCACCCATGGGGGAAGAAAAGAAATATGAGGGAGTAGGATATCCTATCAAATTATTGCTCAAGGAGGCCCTTGAGAAACAAAGGAACGCGATGATGGACAACTTTGCCCAGATCCTTCAACGGTTGCCCACTGGCAGTGCATCTACATCCAACAACCACTCTGGAAGTGCCACTCCTTTTAAGGTACAAGTAAACTTTGACATTCCCATATTTGAGGGGCAAATAGATGAAAATGTCGTAGATACATAGTTGAATCTGTTAGAAGGATATTTCTCGGTTCATGACTTTTTCGACCGAGAAAGGATTATTTTTGCACTCTTTAAAGTCGCCCCTCGTGTCAAGGATTGGTGGGAAACCTACTGGGAGAAATGGAGCGAGGAGGAACCCTCTTTGTTCTTGGTCGCACCCACTTGGAATTATTTCTGAGATGCCATCAAGGAACAATATTATCACGTGGGGAGTTATGTGGACAAATACATACAATGGATTACGTTGCGGCAGTAAAGGGACCAAGATGTGCATGAGCTGACGAATTTGTTTCATACCCTACGCACAAAGTTGGGTATCAAAGATTCAGAGAAAAATTTGGTGTTAAAGTACCACAGTTTTCCGCGTAGATATATTCAAGAGAAAATGGAGTTCCTTGACATCTCCTCTCTTGGTGTGGCATATCGGTATGCTGCCAAGATTGAGCAGAAGTTCAAACAGAAGAAGCAAGACTTTGGGTCTCTGTGAATCAGAAGCAAGGGAAAGGTACCCCCAAGCCATCAAACAAAGGACCAAGACAAGGTGGGGCAGCCCAGGACAACCCACCAAAGCCGCAAGCAAAGAACAACACCATGAAACCAAAGAAAGGACATGGGGAAGTGGTGTGAGTTCCATAAGAGCTCCACTCACAACACGAGTGAGTGTCGGGCCAAGCAGTCACTGGTAGTCGACCACCTATCATGGCGCTAACCACGGTGCTCAACTCTTGCGGGCATGAGACTTTTGATTGGCCACTTCTCTACAAAAGTGATCCAGAATTCGGCCACACATACAATACGCTCTTGGAGGGTAAGCAAGTTCCTAATTTTCACCTTTGGAATGCCTTGCTATGTCACCTGGGACAACTTTTTTTTCCTTCAAGCGAGCGTGCCAAGATGATTTGGGAGGCGCACTATAGTCGGGTCGTTGGGCATTTCGGGGTCGAGAAAACCGTGGCAGTACTACAAAAGTATTTCTATTGGCCAAGCCTTCGATAGGATGTCGGGAAGTACATCAAATCATGCATTGCTTGCACCATTGCCAAATCGACCATCAAGAAGCAAGGCCTATGTACTCTGATGCCTACCCCTATTCGACCTTGGGAATCCATCTCCATGGATTACATGTCGGTCCTTCCTTCTACTAAGAATGGCAATGACTGTGTTTTTGTGGTCATCGATAGATTCTCGAAGATGTCCATTATGATGGCCTGCAAGAAGAATATCACAGTAGAATCCACTGCTAAACTCTTCTTTGAACAAGTGTGGGTACACTTTGGGATCCCACAGTCTATCATCTCAGATCAGGACAACAGGTTCCTCAACACATTTTGGTCCAGCCTCTGGTCGATGCTGGTCACCAAGTCCACATCTTTCCATCTGCAAACTGATGGTGAGATAGAGGTCGTCAACTGAATGATAGTACACATTATGCGCATGTACAACTCAAAAAATCCATGCACATGGGATGAGAGCCTCCCCTATGTAAAACACATCTACAACTGGGATCTCCATAGCTCAACTAGCCACAACCCCTTTCAGGTGGGCTTGGTATTCTAGCCATTATGTCCCATTGACGTAGCCATGCCATTTGTGGCTACTCAGGCAAATTCATCCCATGTCCAGTTTGAGGCTGATAAGGCAAATAGCTTCATTGAGCGCATTCAACACATTCCCCAATAGGTTCATGACATCTTGGATAGAACCGATGTTAAGTACAAGCAATGACATTATCAACATCAGGTGCCACACAACTTCCAAGTGGGTGACAAAGTGTGGCTAACTTTGCAAAAGGAGCGCCTCACTGGATCCTACCGCAAGATTTGTCCGCCCTGATATGGGCCATACACCATCACCAAGGCTGTAGGGAACAATTCGTTTGAGCTCAGTATTCCACCATTCCTTGGTCTTCACCCAGTGCTCAATGTGGACCACCTTCAGCCCTACTTTCCATCTCTATTGGACACATTCGACAAGGTAGAACAACTCACACCAACAGAGCTAAACCCAGATTGCATGGAACAAGCCACAACTGATCGGATTATGGACACATAGATCAATAACATCCACCAATAGACGATCCAGCTATATTGAGTTGTAAAAGCAGGCCAACTCCTTCACCAGGGCAAGTGGCTCACCAGGGACCAAGTTCGGCAAAAGTTTCCTCATCTCATGGAGGAACTCAATGCAATGGGGACCATTGCTTCCTAAGGGGGGAGGAATGATCCAGGTGGATATTGGTGGCCACCCGCCTATTCCACTTGGACCCACACCATCGTTTCTTTCATTTTTTTAGTTTCCTTAATTGTAGCACAATTTACTATTTTTAGCAGTTTTTCAAGTCCTGAACTTCCGAAGCTGGTTTGAGGCCCTAAACGGCGTTTTTTGGCATCAAATGGTCCGACGAATATGAGCTCGTTCTAGACTCAATGTTCATTGTCAACGGTGTATTCCTCGGATATATATTTCTAATGATGTATCATGTGTGTCAAACGGAGATAGTATGCCAAAGTTACGGCCCCAGGAAATCGATGTACCAATTTACCCCGACGGGGTCCATATTCTGGCGTTTCATCTACTAGGGTTAGGTTTTTGGATGTTTAGGGTTTTCCGTTGTTTCTCAATAATATATAGGCCTTTGAGCCTCACTGTAACATAGATTTTAGAGGCTAGTAGCTACCACATCTCTTCTCAGAGATAAGCTACCAACGCCCTAGCTATTTTATTTCCATTATGTATGTAAGCATATTGCAGTCATTTGTTGTTAATGAAATGAAGTTTTATTTCCACTGCATCTCTGTGTTTATGTGTATTTATGTATTTCATTTTGTTCCTGCATAAATCCAGATCAATCTCCCACTTGAAACTTTTTTTGTTTAACATGCCTATCATGTCATGCTTTTTCTCTTGCCTTCTAGATTTGTTGATGGAATCCTGGGACAAATCGGCCTTCCTCGAGCTGTAATAACTATGACAATATTTCCTCTATTGCGCTATAGTCCGAAAGATAAACAATCGTTGCAACACGCAAACTTGGCACAATAAATTCCATTGGCATTATTGCTTCTTTCCCATATGCCAACCTAAAAAGTGTTTGTCCTGTCAACTTTTTTCTTGTAGTCCTATATGCCCATAATACTGCAGGGATCCTCAAGTCCCAATCATCCCTTCTTACATTGCAGATATTTGTTAGAGCATTCTCTAAAATTTTATTGAAGGCTTCTACTGTCCTATTTTCCCGAGGGTGATATGGCGTGCTCCTCTAATGGTAAATTTGAAATTCCTCATTCAATGTTACAATCATTTTATTCAAGAAGTATGTCCCTTTATCACTCAGTAAAATGTGCGGGCAGCCAAATCTTGATCTCCTAGATGGTGGATTGATCAGTCCAATGAAGTCAATTTCCCATTTATCAAAATCCTGCAGTGCAACCTGTGGATGCAAGGGAATCTCATCCCTTCTGGATGGCCATGCCTGAAAATATTCTTTAGCATCTTTGTGAAGTGTAGGCCACCAGATCCCTGCACACAAAATATTCTACACTATCTCTTTAGTTATGTAGTGTCCTCCTGCAATACCTTTGTGTGATTCTAATAATATCATTGGTATTTCATGCTCCAACACATCATCTTAATATCCCATCTGCACCTAACTTATATAAGTTTCATGTGATGAGTTCATAGTCCGCTACCTTAACCACTAATTGTTTCTTTTGTGCAACTATCATGTTCGATGGAGCCATTCATGTACTTAATAATTTTACAATGTCTACGAAGTAGTCATCCTCCATTTGAACTACAAATAAATGTGCATCTAGTAAACTATCATCTAGATTCCCTCCATCTTCTCCTGATAGAATGTGTGATAAGTGATTTGGTCCTGCATTCAATTTTCATGGATTAACGATGACTTCAAAGTCATATTATTGGAACAAAAGAAACCATATGCAAATTCTCCCCCCCCCCCCNAACACTTGCTTGTTCACTAAGTATCTTAGTGCATAATGGTTTAAATACATCTTGAAATGAGAATCCCACAAATAGTGTCTAAAATTTTGCAGCACATACACCATTTCCAACCCCTCTCTTTGTGTTGTAGTGTAGTTATTTTCTATTGTTGACATCTTCCTTCTTGCAAATGCAATTGGGTAGTATAACTCTCCTTCTCATGGTTGAGATAATATTGCGCCTAAATCCATGGACGACGCATCCACATGAACATGAAATTCCTTCTTCCAATCTGGGAATATCAAAATTGGCACAGTCACCAAGTTCTACTTCAATGTGACCAAACCTTTCTGGCATTCCTCATTCCACTGGAATTTATTTTCTTTCTTCAACAACTTCTCCATGGGTGTCCTAATCTGCGCATATCCTTTAATGAACTTCCTATAGTATCATGTATGGCCCATTGTTGCTCTTAACTATCGTACTGATGTAGGTGGTGGTGAATCTAGAATCACTGCAATCTTGGCAGTCTCCACTAGTAAGCATTTGTTACATACCACTTGGCCCAAAAAAATTCCAAAAGGCGCACAACAAATACATTTTTTCAAATTCAATGAAATATGACATTGTCTACACCTATCCAACATTAATATCATTGCTTGTTAAGAACCAAATATCAATATAGCATAGAATAACCTAAGAAAAAGTACTCAATGCCTTGAAAAAGAGATAATTTCAGATAATAAGCCTCTTCGAGGGGGAAACCTCCTTTTACCCCACTTAAATGTTCAAGTACAAGATGATTCAAAATGAAAATGTCTCCTTGGAATATATAGGATACTAGGAGGTATAATTACAACTAATGGCATAAAGCCCACATAAATAAAATAACATTACTAATATAATATGACCCAATTAAGGGGTAATGAGTCAATATTAGGTCTTAACATGCCCCTACCCTTGAGACAAGTGTTATTCGCAA
>ML776927.1:1415569-1427933 GCA_009831015.1 Picea engelmannii
CTTTTAATTTATTATTAGAAAACTTTACGTATGCAGGGATAAAGCATTGAATGGAGGGATAGGGTATTGAATGGAGGGATAAGGTATTAAATGGAGGGATAAGGTGGGTGGAATTAAATGAAGGTAGGAGGCGGTGAATGGGAAGGAATATATGAGGGGGCAAAGGCATTCGGGAGGAGGACTTTTGGAATTTTGGGGGTAAGGGAGCATTTTGAGAGTAGGGACTATATTTTCTGTTTGGGGTATTTTTTCTAGTCTGGAGTTTGGGTGGATTGTTGCAGGGGTGCACCAGTTGCTGGGAGTTTTGGGCTCGGGGGCCTGGAATCCTCACGGAATCCTGGAGCTAGGGATCCAGATAGGTTGTATTCCTAGATGGCAGGGAGGAAGGATTCGGTTTTGGGCAGAGTTTGGGCAGAGCAGCAGTGAGGACAGACGAAGATTGGAGAAATAACATCAAACATAGGTATTTATTTTCATGAATTTGTTGTGTTATGTGGTTGTTACATTAATTTATTTTCATGTTGTTCATAAATAAACTTTATGCTGAATAATAAACGATTATAAGATGATGATTAAATTGTACAGGATATAAAAAAAATTATTCTTTATTTTAGCTTGTGTTTTATAAGGCTCTGTGGGGAAAGAGACCTTACACATGGTATCATAGCTTCAGTTTGAAGCACTGGAGCCTTAAGGGCCTACCTACAACTGAATTTTCTTTATTTAGAACCAACACCTGTTCACCTGCAAGCAAACCTGTAAGAAACCTCATAAAAGATAGATGAGCCTTTCAATATATATATATATATATATATATATATATATATATATATATATATATATATATATATATATATATATNTGAAGGGTGGTGTGTGCGCACAAGTGTTAATCACTAACACTAATCCATATCACATATTAAACTCCTATTCCACATATCAACACATAAACCAACACAAGCCCTTTCTTTTACACATTTCTGCGCAAAGTGTTGTGTCTGCGCACAAGTTATGTAAGTGTAAACCAAATCCAAATTTCAGCGCACAAGGCAACATGCATCAAGTGCCAAGCCATAAAGGGGAACATATCGAGCTCATGAGTCCCTGATCTCCTTTAAGCATAAAATCGAGTGTGAAGTCCATGCAACCTGCAACCACACACACAACCAAAAAATAATAGATGTAAAAAAAATAATAGAGTAAAAGAAACTTGGTTGAAGGAGCAGAATGCGCTTTACGAATACTTTCTTTGCTTAGCTTGTTCTTTACAACAGTAGTCAATACCAGATTCAAACAATACATAACCACAGCACACAAGCACTAAGCTCCAATGCCCGAAGGCCACTCTACAATCCTCAAGACTCACACTTGCATCCATCAAGTCACACAATTCAACACATATGTACAAGGCGCCAAGGAAAGCGTCGAGTCAAGCAAACCACACAACATACCAATGTAACCAGTTGATGTTTAAAATATCCAGCCAAACACACTGGACTGGTTTAGTCGCAGTCCAAACTCAATTTGCATGATCCCAGCATGCACAAAAGATGACTCCTCTAACCTACACATAAACACACATCACAATTCAAATCAAAGCGCCCAAGCACGAAGCCACCAAGGAGAAGTCTACTATGTGCTCAACGAAGCCACGCAAATACCAAGTGCCAACGCACAAGCATCAACAACACACCAACACACACGTGTAACCAAAGGTTGGGCTGCCAATGCACCCACATGGTAGTGCACACCAACACACATTCCAGCGCCCAAAGCACCAGAGGCTTACGTTCTAGGGAATAATCAAATGGCCCACCTACATAATCGAACGTGAGACCAAAGAAGAGAGACCTTAGATTTTCAAATGATTTAGGAACATAGTTCTTACAAGCTCAATAATAGTCAAAAATAATATTTTACGCAGAGTGTTTGAGGAAAACTTTTTGAGCCTTCTCCATGACCATTGACTGGGGATTCGAGCTCGACTTTTGAGTAGGGTTGCGTGTGACTATGAGTAAAAAAAAAAAAACGATTTGGACCCAAAACCTGAGAAATATCTCTACTATTTACCCCTATAAAATTTGCAGAATCAGACCTGTTCAAGTGACAAAGTCTCCCACATATCACGTTACTCCATGAGAATCGAAATATAGACCTATTCAAATGCGACAGAATATAAAATGAAATAATAAAATATTTTCTTTCTTTTTTTTAGGCTCAAATGAAAATATTTTTTTAAAAGCTCAAATGAGTACCAAATCTCCAAGTCGCGCCAACGTAGAAGGCACCACGAGGAGGATCCCACGAGAGAGCGCTACTATGCACCAACGCAAAATGCACCACGAGGAGGAGAGCCCACAAGGGGCGACTACATTCAACTGTAAAAAAAAATGTAATATTGGGCCTGAGACCCAAACCCTAACTATTTCATAAAATTCCACGCAATATCATATAACAAACAAGCCAGTGCCCTTGAGCAACCGTTGAGCCTAAGACAACATTCCAACACACAGCACAACACAACATTCAAGCCAGTTTTCAAGACCAAGCCACCGATGAGCAGAGGGAACACGCCACTATACATGACGCGCCCTCCAGACCTTGAAACCATGGACACGGGGTCGGCCGAGTAGGGAGATGGCCATGGCCGCCAGCCTCATCCTTCACCTTTGCAAAGCATTTGAAGAAAAAAAAAATGAGAATGAAAAGGGTCGAGTGAGGTCGGCCGAGCAGGGAGATGGCCATGGCCGCTAGCCTCATCCTTCACCTTTGCAAAGCATTTGAAGAAAAAAAAAATGAGAATGAAAAGGGTCGAGTGAGGCTAGGGTTCGAGGAGATAAAGGTGATAATAATTTAGGGTTGAGGATGAGAGCCCTAGGAAGGAGGGCACGTGGACCTCATGCACCCATGATGCCCGACTTCAAATAAAAAGAAAATTTTGTTTATTTTTTTTAATTTCTTTTAAAATTTCTCTTATTTAATAATTTTTTTTGTTTTTAATTATTTTTTTTTTTAATTTCTTTTAAATTACGTTTTTTTTATAGATCATATAAAATATGTTAAAAAAATGTTAATTATAAAAAATAATAATAATAAATATATAATAATGATAAAGTTAAAGAAAAAAAATAAGTTTGGAGTCCATGGGTTTTAAACCCACAACCACTCACCATAGTCCAAGCCTTGGAAAACAACCAAACACCAACACGCCACACATGAGTCCTTACAAAATAAATTCATATATATAAATAAATTAATTATCAATAGTCATAAAGTATTATCGCGAAGTATAATCTCCAATTATCCAAGTTAACCCAGCACTGAGTTTCATGCCCTCAACCATCGAGCCAAGCGCCAAGCCCTTCCATTCCATTCCACCAGCCAAAGCCAAGCACCAAGCCTGCAAGGGAGCATTTTGTGCATAACGTATTAACATTATAAAATTTTAATGTTAATAATGGGTTTGAAACCTATGATTATATATATATATATATATATATATATATATATATATATATCCCCATGATTAATGAATGTAATGGTGTAACTTTATATTTTATAAAGGTTAAAAGTCCTTGTAGAGTAGCAGGAGTTTGATGCATGTTATGGGAAATAGTCAGGGTAGAATAGGGGTATAATAGAAAGCACCATATAAGGGATCTGATGCACTGTGGCAAGTGTGGTACAGTGCTAGCGTAACTACCAAGCGAGAGAGTCAATAGTTTTCTTAGGAGAAGACATCAAGCTTAGATGCTTTAACCCTAACCTAGCCACTTCCCCTAAAGAGAGTAACGTCTATTTACAAACAAGTAAAAAAAAACTTACGCCTAACCCTGTTTTCTAGTTTAAGATGCGCAAATGTGAAATGTCCTTGAACCCACCCTGACAAATTTGGTTGATGCAGGTTAAATAATACAGGATGGTTAGGACTCGAGGAAATCGAAGCAGAGAGGCATCATCGCAGGGACCGCCAGCTCCGCCACCACCATCGCCTGAACTAACTCTCATACTGCACTCTTTGGAGCCCATAAATGAGACTTTAAAGGGGCGTCAACCAACAGGGATCAAAGTGGAGCCCCCACCATCTAGAACGGGTAATCCAGAAGCATCGAGGGATTCAAGGGGAAGACCTCCACTCGAAGACATCACTAGAGAACTGCAGAAGATCAAACTTTTGGAGTTTTTCGGGGGTTGTGCTAGTGAATGTGCCGAGGCATGGTTGGAAGGCATGACAAGGTGTTTCGCCTTAAAAGACTATGCATCCACTTCAAAGGCGAAGATAGTGATTTTTCAGTTAAGAGACAATGCCTTGAACTGGTGGGGCAACCTGGAAAGGTAAATACATCTTACCCCAGACACCATATCTTGGGAACTTTTTGAGGAGAGGTTCTGAAGGAAATATCTACCAGCTTACTATGAGGAACAACAGGTGGGAGCATTTCATGCTCTAGTATAGGGAAACAAAACCGTAGAAGAATATGAGATTAGGTTTATGGAATTGGTCAAATATGTTTCATATATGGATAATGACCAATGACAGGCAGAACGCTTTGTCTATGGGTTAAACCCTAAGATAAGGGCTATGGTACGGATGTGGAAACTGTCTTCAATAGCAAAAGCAGTGGAAAATGTGTGTTATCCGAAGGAACACATGAACTTAATTGGAGGTATGAGACTGACCTTTCTGCATCATCTTGGATTCGTGGGGAAGGCCCCTAGGACATTTCCTAGGGGAGGGGGCTCAAGGCCACCTCCATATGGTAATAGAGTCACACCAAGGACAATAGCCACAGGGGTTTCAATGGCAACGAGTGCAACATCTCGTTCATCACCAATGACGCAAGTAGGTCCACGACCATCTCAAGGCAGCTAGTAGGGGTAGGGGTTCCAGGGGAAGGAACTCATTTCAGAGACAGTCATAGAACAGTGCACAGGTTCAATCCTGTGTTACCTGTTGGGGGTGCGGAGGACCCCATTACCAACGTGATTGCCCAGAGTTACAATCAGGATTTGTGCATAGAGAAGGAAAGTCCCCAATGGGAAGAGTAAGTAGCAGCCACCAAATTTACGCAGTGGTTAAAAATCGCCAGGAAGAACATCAATCCATGGTGGTGGAGTCATCAGGTACGCTAAATCATATCAATGTTAAGATTTTATTTGATTACATTGCTACAGATAGTTTCATTTCACCATCTGCATTAGAAAAGAGTGGGTTGGCAGCCTACGAACACGATGACTTTAAACAAGTCAAGATGGCCTTGGGGGAAAAACAAGTGGTAGGACCTAGCGTTGATAATTGTATAGTAGACCTGGGAGTGTGTACTACCAGGTTGAAGGTATACGTCACTGCTCTTGAGACGTATGACCTAATCATTGGAATGGATTGGTTAGAAGCTCATCGAGCTTTGGTAGATTGTTTCACAAAAAGGGTGCTCTGTATTAACGACGAAGGAAAACCAGTAGAGATCCACGGTGTACGGAGACGGTTGTCTCTACGCTTTATCTCAACTATGAAGGTTAAGCGGTGCATGAGGCAAGGGTGTCGACTATATGTAGTGGAAGCAGTGAATGAAAGGAAGGGACCCTCCTTGGATCAGTACCCGGTATTGTCAGAATTTAAGGATGTTTTTCCGAACGAGTTACCAGGGTTACCTCCTGAGAGGGAGCTTGATTTTACTATTGAGATAAAACCTGGTGCAGAACCAATTTCCAAGACTCCATATTGGATGACAGCGCCAGAACTTTGCGAGTTGCAAATGCAGTTGAAAGAGTTACTGGACTTAGGGCTAATAAGGCCTAGTGTCTCAGCTTGGGGTGCACTAGTAATTTTAGTAAAGAAGAAGGATGGTTCCTTATGATTGTGTATAGATTACAGGGACTTGAACCATGCTACAGTGAAAAATAGGTACCCAATGCCGCAAATAGATAACCTCTTTGATCAGATGAATGGAGCAGCGATATTCTCAAAGATTGATTTGCGATCAGGGTATCACCAGTTAAGGATTAAGGAAGGTGATATTCCTAAAACTACCTTTCGAACTCGGTTTGGGCATTACGAGTTTGTCGTAGTACCATTTGGATTGACCAATGCGCCAGCAGTATTCATGAGCCTCATGAACAGAGTATTCTGAAAGTACTTAGACTATTTTGTACAAGTCTTTCTAGATGACATCCTCATCTATTCCAAGAACGAAAGAGAACATGAGGAACACTTGCGAGTGGTGTTGTCCTGCCTCAGAGAGAACAAATTGTATGGGAAGTTGTTGAAGGGTTCCTTCTTCCAGAGAGAAATCCACTATTTAGGTCATATCATTTTCGGTGAAGGAATCTCTGTGGACCCAGAAAAGGTAAAGGCCATTATGGAATGGCCAGTGCCGAAAAATGCCCATGAGGTGAGAAGCTTCATGGGGCTAGCAGGTTATTATCGGAGATTTGTGGAAGGGTTCTCTAAGATAGTGAAACCCATCACCACCTTGCAGCGCAAGGGGTTCAAGTATGAATGGACAGAAGAATGTGATAGTGCATTCATCGAGATTAAGAGGTTACTAACTAGTGTGCCAATTATACGAGTGTTGGATATGGAAAAAGACTTCACAGTCTACACAAATGCCTCGAAGAAAGGGTTGGGGGTCATGCTAATGCAGGATGGACGAGTGATAGCTTATGCATCAAGGAAGTTGAAGAAACACAAAGAGATTTACGCTACTTATTATTTAGAGTTGGCAGTTGTAATGCTAGCTCTGAAACTTTGGAGGCACTATCTTGTGGGGTGAAACTTTGAGCTCAAAATGGACCATCAAAGTTTAAAACATCTCTTCACTCAAAGGGATCTAATTGCCAGGAAAAGGTGATGGAGTGAGTATATGAGTGAGTACAATTTTGGTATTTCATACATCAAGGGAAAGGAAAATGTGGTCGCAGATGCCTTGAGTAGGAGACCATGTGTCTTCTCCTTGGTACCTTTAAAGGTCAATCTGAGGGAACATGTGTTGATGCAACTCCAAGGAGACAGTTGGTATTTAAAGGTTACTTCAAACCTCTAGAGTGGGAGACAATTAGATCCAAAGTATGAAGGATATAGTCTGGAAGCAGACGGACTGTTAAGATATCAAGGAAGGATGTACATCCCTGAAGATGGGGATATTCAAAGCATCATACTGAAGGAAGCCCATAGAGCACTTTATTGTGCACATCTAAGTGTGAAGAAGATGTACTCAGACATGAGGAAGCTCTTCTTCTGGGTAGGCATGAAGCGTGATGTAGTCCATTTCGTCGCCAAGTTCCTAGAGTGTCAACAAGTGAAATCCGACCACCACCACCCGACAGGCCTCCTACAACCACATGATGTTCCTATGTCCAAGTGGGAAGTCATCTCTATGGATTTTGTTGTGGGGTTGCCACTCACATCTCATAGACACAATGCCATTCTTGTGATAGTTGATAAGTTAACCAAGAGTGCTCATTTTATTCCAGTTAGAGACATTTACGATATCACTGATGTGGCACATGTGTTTGTAAGTGAGGTCATATGTTTGCACAGGATACCTAAGAAGATCATTTTAGATAGGGACTCCAGATTCACTTCTAGGTTTTGGACAAGTTTGCAGTCAGCATTGGGGACCCAATTGAACTTAAGCACATCTTATCATCCTGAAACAGATGGGAAAACCGAGAGAGTAAATCAAGTCATGGAAGACATGCTTAGGATGTATTTCATGGATAATCAAACCCATTGGGAGAAGTACCTACCTTTGGTAGAGTTTGCCTACAATAACAGTTTTCATAGCTCCATCGAAATGCCACCCTACGAAGCTCTATATGGAAGGCCATGCAGAACGTCGTTGAGTTGGGATAGATTAGAAGACTAAGTAACAGTGGGGCCAGAATTGATTCAAGAGATGGAGGAACAGGTGATTCAGATTAGGCAAAGACTAAAGGAAGCACAGGATAGGCAGAAAAGTTATGTGAATGCACACAGGACCGACCGAAGTTATAAACTGGGAGATCAGGTTTTCATTTGTATCGGGCCTAATAAGAGTACCATACGGTTCGGGAAGGGGAAAAAGTTGTCACCTCGATTTATAGGACCATTCAAAATCCAAGAGAAAATTGGACCCGTTGCCTATCATCTCGTACTGCCACCCCACCTGCATAAAACTCATAATGTTTTTCATGTATCTGTTTTACGTCATTATGTTGTTGATGAATCACATAAACTAAATTGGAAGGAACTACAGGTATCGGACGTGGGAACCCTCACGGTAGAACCGTTACGCATATTGGATCGTAGAGTCTGACAGCTCAAGAATCATCTGGTAGACCAATTTAAGGTCTAGTGGGACAAGTATAGTCCAGGATCTGCTACTTGGGAAGACGCCGAGACACTACAACGAGATTATCCCTCACTTTTTTGACCACCTCGAGAATATGTTTCTCGAAGGTTTGGTGTATGTAACACCACCTTTTGACTTAGGCAGCCAGGATTACCTGAGGCCTACACACCTTTATTTTCTATTCACAAGTGAAACTATTAAATAATACACTTGAACTTTTAAGACGTATGAACCTTTATAAATGTTTAAATGTTATTGATGATGATGGATATGATGTGATCTACTATGTGCATGTTAAATTTTATGAATGTTTAAAATGTTATTGATGATGATGGATATGATGCAATATATTGTGTGAATGAGAATCCTATAAGGGTTTAAATGCTATTTGAATGACGTTAGATATGATGCAATATGTTATGTAAATGATAATTTTATGAATGGGTGTCGTTAATTGAATTATGGGATATTATGAGATCTATTTCTAACGTGAAAACTTTGATGTTAAATTTGTTGGTACACGGATACCGAATCGAAATTATGGTTGTATGCAATTACATGATGATAATGCATAGAAATGTATGAGTTTGTGTTACAGACTAATCTGCAGGTTATGGGCTATGAAAAAGCCAAGGGATAATGATGATGAAAGAAGATGTCATGACCACTGGTTGAGAAACAATATGGTATGAATCTTTGTATGTGAAATTATATTGGTTTGGATGCATTGCTATGATATGTGGACCAGTGCGGGATTTCAAGTGGTGAGACTGCCCAAAACTGAATAGACGATGAAAAAACTCCCAGCAACACGGTGCCACTGTATATTCCATTGTAGGGTGTGGACCCTAGTCCTGCTAGGAGGGGTGAAGGAATTTCCCACCATGTATCCTTTGAAACCTGAAGTCATGGGAGGACGATGTTAGCTCACGCTCCCCTAGACGTGTGATGATGACTGTCAGTTGCCTTCTGAGGAAGCTTGGTCAAGATAGTGACACTTCCGCTTACGAGTTCTATTTGGAGTTAGGTCAATATAGTTGACGCTCCAAGATAGTCTAGCAGAGGAAGGATAGGAATGGAAGATGGAAGTAAGTTAGGGAGGAAGGATGAGTAGAAATAGTTGAGAGTGTATGGAGAATTGTCTTATGGTGGAATTTATTGTTTTTCCTTCTGAAAAGAAAATGTATATGTATATGAATATTCATAATTATGTAACTAAACTACAATTGTCTAAATAACATTGTTGAGCAAGATAATAGTAATTAAAGGATTTCTCAAACATTTGATTGGTTTATTGTCTTTTATAAAATGAATAGTCTTGTTGAATGGATTAGATGCATATGGAAATTACTATAGAGATGATAGTTATTGATATTAGTGCATGAACGAGACTTGTATGTACTAGCTACACATGCATTTCTTGCACATGTACACTAGTATGTATGAGTTTCTTGGCTTACTTACTAATAATGTCGGCTATTTGTTAGGAATGTGTGAACCATGTTTCTTTTCCTTTGTATCATAAAATACTTTAACTTCGGGACAAAGTTTCCTGAAGGGTGGGTGTATGTAACAACCCTAGTTAAATAGTTGTTTAAATTTTATCACGTATAGTTAATTAAATAATTAACTGTCCTAATATGTATTAGTTAATTAATGATTATTTATTAAAAATATTAATTATTTATTTATTTATTGTTTAATATATGTTGATTAATTAACACATTTAATGTTTGGGTAATGAATTAAAGGCTTAATAACTTTTAATTTATTATTAGAAAACTTTACGTATGCAGGGATAAAGCATTGAATGGAGGGATAGGGTATTGAATGGAGGGATAAGGTATTAATTTGAGGGATAAGGTGGGTGGCATTAAATGAAGGTAGGAGGCGGTGAATGGGAAGGAAGATATGAGGGGGCAAAGGCATTCGGGAGAAGGACTTTTGGAATTTTGGGGGTAAGGGAGCATTTTGAGAGCAGGGACTATATTTTCTGTTTGGGGTATTTTTTTTGGTCTGGAGTTTGGGTGGACTGTTGCAGGGGTGCACCGGTTGCTGGGAGTTTTGGGCTCGGGAGCCAGGAATCCTCACGAAATCTTGGAGCTAGGGAGACGGATAGGCTCTATTCCTAGCTGGCAGGGAGGAAGGATTCGGTTTTGGGCAGAGTTTGGGTAGAACAGCAGCAAGGACAGACGGAGATTGGAGAAATAGCATCAGACAGAGGTATGTATTTTCATGAATATGTTGTGTTATGTGGTTGTTACGTTAATTTATTTTCATGTTGTTCATAAATAAACTTTATGCTGAATAATAAACGATTATAAGATGATGATTAAATTGTACAGGATATAAAAATATATATATTCTTTATTTTAGCTTGTGTTTTATAAGGCTATGTGGGGACAGAGACCTTACATCAATGTGATCGGTAATTGAACCCTTTTGCTTGAGATTTATCAATTGGCTAAAGAAGGTATTGCTCCTTGTATCCTCATAGTGTGCTATCATTTCTTCCGTGAAAATTGTCCAAGTGACGAGTGATTTGTGAGAACAAATCCATCGATACCATACAAATAGAATAGGTTCTAAATATAAAGAATCAATTTGTACCTTTTGTGTGTGTGGCACATCTTTTGTGTGTGTGGCACATTATGGAGATCAAAGAATTTCTCCATCTGAAGTATCCATGTGATTGGGTCATTGCCATCAAACTTCCTCATATCAATCTTAGGAATGTGGTTGGTCTTCAAACCAAAGTTGGATTTTTTCCATTCTTGATTCATCTTCCTTGTGTCCTCATCATTAATTTCATGGGATGCATTTTCACTTTCAGGTGTCTTCTCTGTTACAAAAATTTTCAATACTTCCATGATCTCCCCTTTTAAACCCTCCATCATCTCTTGTAGTTCATCTTTTGTTACTATCTTCTTTTGTAAATTATTTACGTCCCTACGCATTTCTTCACCTTCATCAAGATTCCAAGTAGGATTGTTTGGAGGCTTATTTGGTGTAGAAGTTCTTTTTTTGGGTGGCATGTTGGCCAAGTATCACTTTTGAACCTTGATTTTGAGGTGGTTCTGCTAGACAATCTTTCTTCTGTTGTATCTCCCAAGTTTCGGTCCTTCTGGGTATGAAACTTTCTTTTATGTAGTTATCTGATATTTCTTCTCTGCAATGCCTTGGGTCTGATCAAAATTGGATGTGCCAAGTGGAATTTAAGGTAACTTCCCCACAACTTGGACGATTTTTGGCATTTCCAGGAGATCTCACTTGTATAGCGTGCCCCACACAAAATAATTGATATAAAATTCTGAAACTCGCACCAGATATACTACACATTGTCCATGATCCAATGAAACTAGTCCCACTCAATTTGGATACTCTAGGAAGAATTTATGATTGTTTTACCTAGAACACATTCTTGAGACTAGTCAATAGGACTAGTCAGATACCCTATCTTACACATGGTGTATATACAAATTTAAGATGACCCAGAAGCCGAAATTTTTACCACAGATACCTTACTAATTTCTGTGAATATCCTTTGGATTTCAGGGTCTAAAACGTCACAAAACATTTTTTATAGCCAAAATTCTGCAATGACTCAATTCAGGATGATTCCAGAACCCTATCTTGTACAGGTTGTATCTCCTAAAGTATAAGGCCTCAAGAGATTAATTTTGAACCCAACGTACCTTGATCCATCAAATAAATATCCTCCAAGAGGTTCCTTCTGAAACATTGTAGAAAAAAAGTTATAGTGAAAATTCCAAGATGTCTCAGATGTAGCAGCGAAACCCCAAGACCTTGAGCTCTGATACCATATGTTAAGAACCAAATGTCAATATAGCATAGAAAAACCTCAGAAAAAGTACTCAACGCCTTAAAAAAAAAAAGATAATTTCAGATAATAAGCCTCTTCGAGGGGGAAACCTCCTTTTACCCCACTTAAATGTTCAAGTACAAGATGATTCAAAATGAAAATGTCTCCTTGGTATATATAGGAGACTAGGAGGTATAATTACAACTAAT
>ML776927.1:1427983-1448309 GCA_009831015.1 Picea engelmannii
ATGAAAATGTCTCCTTGGTATATATAGGAGACTAGGAGGTATAATTACAACTAATGGCCTAAAGCCGACATAAATAAAATAACATTACTAATATAATATTCCCCAATTAAGGGGTAATGAGCCAATATTAGGGCTTAACAGTACTTCTATACGATCTTTTAATAGAATAAACACACTTTAATCATCTAAATAAACTTCAAGGAACATATGAATAAATTCCTTAAAGGCTGCGACAACTGCTCTCGAGAAAATTGCAGGTGTATTTTTCAGCCTAAAAGGCATGACTGTGTATCGGTAGCTTCCCCACTCTGTCGCAAAGGTATTCCTATGTATTTCTTCCTGCACGATCTTTATCTGGTGATATCCTGAGAATCCATCCATGAAAGAGTATGCCTTCGTCCCCCCTACATTCTCTAGCACTTCATCTGTAAAAGGTGTCGGAAATGGATCATGCAGACATGCATCATTTATCTTTCTTAGGTCTACGCAAATTTTGATTTCCCCTGTTTTCTTATCTTGTACTACCATTGGACTTATCCATTATGATTCTACTATTGGTTCAATGATTCATGCTTCTAACATTCGGTCTATCTCTGCCTTTACCTTCTCTTTATACTTTGGATTCAATCTGTAAGGTCTTTGTCTTACTGTATTAACATCTAGTTTCAAAGGGATCTGTATTTCTCCTAAATCACTAGCTATCCCTTGCATTTCTAAAAATGTGTTTGGGAATAGATCATGATACTCGCATATTAAGTCTACAATTTTTACCACGGTTTCATCATTCCAGTAGTCACCTATCTGCGCAAAATTTGGATTCTCTTTTGTCCCAATATTCACATTACGCATCCTTAATGGTTGTGCATACGCAGTAGATCCAAGCTCTGGACCTTCTACTATGCGTTCACTCTCGGTTTAAGATATTTGTATATTTCTTGAATCTTCCTCATCCCGATCTTCTTTAGCAACATTATAACATTACAGTATTTCATGAACTATCACAAAAGCTCTATGCACACTACACACATGTACTACATCCATCGGGCCTTCTACTGAAGAAATATTGTTTCTAATGGCCTACAAAGCTGCATCTACTAATGGTGATTCATTTTCAAAAGTAAATTTTGTCTTAAACGTTTGATTTATCTCGTCCCAGTTCATTGTTTCTCTGTGCATTTCTAGTTTTGGGTACCAAGTCTTGGGGATCATATCTAATGTATGTATGAACCTATGTGTCCATTCCTCCTTCGCTATCGAACTCCATATCTTTTTGCACTATGTAATATGATCTGTCGGTCACTTACTCTTGCATATTTATGCGCAATATACTCAACCTCGGTACCAAATCTAACTTCCATTAATCTTTTACATTGTTTCCAGTATTCTATGCCTTCTTTATGTGAAGTCCACCATCTGGATGGAGTAACCCTCAAGACAACATCTAATGCCAACAATATTTGTTGTTCGGGTATCTGCAACTCAAACGCCTTTACAAAAGAGCCTATGTTAGTCAAACCATCATACTTGGGTGGGTCACATAACTCTGTTCCAATCCGACACAACGATTGAGTAATGCGGGCACATCATCTGGTTGATATTGCATGCATCTGTTGTTTCTAGTGCTCCAAACCTTCCTTTGAATCTGATGCACATGAGTTAATGCTTCTTCAACTTAGAGCGCCATCTGCAGTCAGATTAACATAGTCGTCCATTCGCAGAGTCATATTATACAGGTTATCAATTGTGTTCCCTTTAGATGGTTCTATATACCTCTTTCCTTATGTCAAATCCAACAATGCGGTAACCTTCAAGTCCCCTACTTCAAAGATGATTTCCCTTTTCTTCAGATTAATAATTTATTGATTTTCAAAGGCCCATTCAAGCCCCATTAGCACTTGATATTTATAACTATCATCCACAATCTTGATGAATTTGAAATCTACTATAATGCGCACCCCATCTATATTCACAAGTACCCCTAACAATTGGCCAATTGGTATTATCTTGTGTTGGTTCGCCAATCTTAACTGGACGAGAGGCCAAATTAACTTCGTCTTCCCCATCATTTCCCATGTTTGCTTCAATAAAACATTTACATCAGAACCGAAGTCTAAAATGACATTGTCCATGTCATATTCCCTAATCTGCACACTTAGTCTGAACTCTCTGCTTGTCCTCTTTTTGCGCAGTACCCGATTCACTACCCTTTTTGTGGTAGGAAATTCCCTTTCTTGCGCGCAGTGATCAATCATTCCATGCAATGCATTCAACACAACTTCATCTTTCATCAATTCTTAACAACTTTTCAAAAATTCTTTCAAAGTACTTACTTGTTGAAGTGGCCTTTCTAGGATAGTACGATTGTTATCCAATATGGTCCAAGTATCTCCTTCCTTGTTTGTTGATATGTTTCTTTTTCTTGTTGTGGATCAAATGTTTCCATAGGTCCTGCTAATTTCCTCACCCATTTCTCAATCTATGTCCCTTTATTCATCACATCATCCCCTGTTCTAGCTCCTCCATGCGTAACAACTGTTATTATGGGTCCTTTGTCATGCTTCTTTGCTCATATCTTTTGTATGTTATGATTTAGTTTCTGGTTATGATTCCCTCTTGCTTTCCACTTTGCAAGTAATTACAGACAATCTTTTGTCGCATGATCTAGTGCTCTACAATATGTGCAGGTTGTACAAGGATTTGGGCAGTCACGAGCTAAGTGTCCTAGTTGATTACAATTGTAGCAAATTATTGGTCCTCTACCTCCTCTGCCAAAACCCCCTCTACCTCAACCTCTGCCAAATCCTCCTCGTCCTCCTGGAATAAAGCCTCTATGATTGTTATACTGTGGAACTCTTCCTTTTGTCATGGTATTTTCCTCCTAAGTTCTAAACATATCTGAAGTGCACTCTCTCATTAGGTCGAATGTGCGATAGTCCTTCTCTTCATGCCCTACCAACTTTCAAAAGTTACAAAATAAATTTCGGGGTGTACTTTGGTATTTCTGCAGCAATGGAAAATTCGGTGGATGATGTCCCCATGTCTTGCATATTTCACAGTACCCTCCTCCTGGTAATGGGTTCGGTGATCCAATCACCAAATACTACGCAAAGGCTGAGCATTCGTCATTATGGTGGCCTTTAGTCCTACAAGGATACACCATACTTGTTCCCTCTTCTCCTTTCCTTTCAAAAGCTCTGCTAATTGGATTGTCAAGGCAGCTAACTGTGTATGGACTTGAGCCATCCCCCCGCCATCCCCTATAAGAGATGATTCCATCTTCATTACAATATCTAAAGCTTCAGGCTACAATGCAACCTTATGTTCTATCAACGAGCAACGAACGTCTAGTAATAGTCCTACAATAAACCATTCTTTGTGGTGTTGATGTGGAATTTGGAATGTCAATCTACCCATCAAATCCTTAAATCTTTGATCATAGTCCTAAACTGACTCGATCTGCACTTGTTTGATTTCCTTCAACTCTATAATCTATTGCGACTCAGATTTTGGCTTCTTGAACTCTTTCAATAATGATTTTCAAATTTATGCCAATGTCCTCGCTTGACCTGCTAGTGTAGTACTTTGTAGTTTCATCTACTAGACTAATGTGCGACCTCTAAAAATTGTTTCTAACTGCACAATCTTTGTGGCCTCATCCTGGACATTCTTCACAGCCCAAATTATCTCACATACAAATAGATGTTTTTTTGGGTCCTCCGACCCAACTCCCTGGAACTTGGGCATTCTCAATGTATTGTCTAACCCTTCCCTGGTGTTTTGTGTAGTACCTCCCCCTGGTGTTGTTGGCTGATTCGGACTCAACGTATTGCTTCCACTGCTCTGGCTACTACTATTCCAACTTCCTCTGGTAACTATAAGTTATTTTGATAAATATTCAAATGTTATATCAGATCCAGGTGATGCACACAGGGTTGTGGGTTCGACGCAGGATCCAACCTGAGTAGGACTTAATGACTCTTCTATTATAGGATTGAACTTAGGATCCTCTCCCTCTCCTTATGTGCCCAGTATTTCTATGATCTGGACTATTGTGTAGGTTTCTCTCCTCTCATACTCACTACGCTACTTTTCTTTCTTAACCCTAGTTTTCAACCTCTTGTATCTTCTTCCACTGCATAGTACTCCAAATTCATCTTCTTCTTATGATACACCTTATTCATTTATTTGCATCCTTAGTCCCTCCCTTCCTTATTCAGTTATTTCTTCATTCCTTCCTACCTTCATACCATCCCCTATTCAATATCCAGTTCCCCTATGTGTGTGAAGCCCCCTAGCAATCAAATTCAACCACCATCACACATTTTTCACACAGAAACATTTTTATCCAAGCAGCCAATGCTTTTAGAAACCTTCCACCCGGACCCTTGAAGAAATCCCTTTCTGTGACACTATACAATTGGGTACAATCTACTGCAAATTCTATAATAAAACCCCAAATATGTTATTCAACTAGAAATCAACTGCGCGAGAAGTAGTACTGCTTACAAAATTCAATTGTCTTACTAACTCAGGGGTCCAGTTCCTCAGAGCTATAGTTCGATATCTTCCAGTATTTTCCACTAACATTTCTAACCATTCAGCTAAAATATTCGAAAATTCACCAAAGAAAATCTTATGTATATCTGTGAACACATACCTTTGCAACCATTGTTCGTCATTGATTCAAAAGTTTTGATTCTCTCCTTGGAAAAATTCTCACTCCTTCCTTTCCAACCATTCGACGATTTCTGCCTTAGTCGACCTCCAAATCATTCCCTCAATTACAGATTCTCGGTCCCGATAATGGAACCATTTTTTGGCAGGCGGTCTATAAGACCCTATGTTTAAGTTATTCAACCAAAAAAAAACATTTAGATATCATCCCTTTCGACATCATATGCATGCAAGTGAAGTCTCACCTGAGGCATCTATTGGGGCTACAGGAACCAAGTTTCTACGGGGATGAGGGGATGTGAGGCTATCAACATAACCATTAATACTTATTCACTGTGTGCAGATTATCCTTATTTAACATCCTTTTATCATTCAACAAACCCTATGTGTGGCTTCCATTAATTAGCAGTTCATTACTTTTACCATAATAGTTGTGCGACATTAACCAATCCAAGATTCATTCACTACCCTGAATCCCAGTATGCATAAACAGTATAACTTAGATCGCGACGTAACCAACCCATTGAATCATTCATTATTATTGTGAAGCAATCATATGTTAAACAAATCTATACTAATCATGCATAAACATAACATCCATGAATAATCACATCAACAAACACAGTAGACATGGGATTTTAACATGGTTCACCCAATCCTTGGGCTACTTCCACAACGGTTGGCTTCTTATATTAATCTTTGTGCAATAATCATCTTAGGCTTGCGCACTGTGCTTACAAAAGATACAACATATTTTAATCCCCAAACCTACGTAGCCACTGTGCAGTGCGAGCCTATCTATGCAATTTCTCAGGTATGCTCCTATCCCCAGAAGATCTTTCCCAAAACCTCGAGCATGAACTCTCTCCATCACTCATGAGAAACCTAATCTCGTATTCTCATCAACCTAATCTCTTCCTTCCAACAACCTAATCTTCCTCGGCCCTTTACATATTTATACATAGAATTAAGGCTAAAAACCCTAATAACAACTTATCCCCAAAAACCATAATGGGTCATAACTATTTTTCCTACTTTTGCATTGATCTACTATTTTCCCTTATTTTGCGTTGAACTACTTATTTTCCTTCTTTTGAGTTGAACTATTTATTTTCCTACTTTTGCGTTGAACTACTACTTTTCCTGCTTTCGTGTTGGACTGTTTATTTTCCTGTTTTTGCGTTGAATTACTAATTTCCATGCTTTTGTGCTGCAAAATGCACCCTTTTTGCACGCTATGGTCCTACCTTTTACTCTTTCCTCTGCTATGGTGCAGCTCCCTGTTGACGCTTGAATCTGTTAGGACTGAAACGGTAACCTCACGAGGATGTAAATCCCCCTGCGTTTTTATAGAGGTGGTAGTCCTTTTTATTTCAAGATTTTCTTGGGACTCTATGTCCTAAGAATAAGTGACTTTGCAGAAGTTCATTATGGTAATCAAAGAAATATAAAGATAGCAATAAAAATAAAAAGAAAATGTTTTGTTTTCTATTTTTGAGAAAGGACTAGGAGTCGAGAACTTTCACACATTTAAAGTAAATAAGCAAAATTTCCTTACATCCATCATAGTTTAAACTAAAGATTTATGATCACATAAAAATAAAAAAGAATATGATCTGCATGAATAAGAGAAATTTAATAGAGTGGACACATGGGCAGCTCAAATAAAGATAATGATAGATCAATCTCAAATACTTTATACTCAAAACTCAGAGTTACAAAGAACACTCGAAACTGATCCTGAAATAGCTCTCTTGAAATTTCTAAAAAATATATAGTCTGTTACATATTCTTTGAAATTTAAAATGTGTTTGTCTTAAAGACTGGGATTGGGGCTCCCGCAGACCATAAAGCAAATATACACAAGAATTAAGCTTGTAGAAGGAAGATGATGGGTGGTAAAATAACAGCAACACTTGGAAAGAAGAAAAGAGAAGTTATCAGACTTCGGTTAAACCTTTCTATTCAAAGAAGCAGAGAAACTGGATGAAGGAACTGATAAAGAAAGAAAAGATGTGATCAACATAAACTTACTATGATGGTCTCTCATCTCTTTACTTTCTTGTTGGTATCATTTTATTGTCTTCATTAACGGTTACAAGAACCATCTCAATTGTTTCTTGCCCCTCATTGGTCAATTTCTCAATTGCTTTCTTGAACCATTCTTCAATACAACTTTTCGTCGGTGCCACGTTTATCTCATGTAGGATTTTGATGTTGAATTGCTCTCCCTCCAAGTCTCTTAAATCAAAGGAAATACCATGTAATTCGTCCTCGATGTCTTGATTCTTCACGGAATATTCCACTAGCCAATTGTCTATGTCATCCTCATCATATTCAAGTATACCATAGAACTTTTCAATTGACAACCCTTTAAAAATATCAACTTGTTCTTCAAATTGTTGCTTTGTTAGGAACATTGAGTTGAGAATTAGTTTGGGGTCTTGTACTTTGTTAGTACTTCCGGCTAAGTCTATCTATGTGAGCCTCTTGAATAGTTCTCCCTCTTTGATATAGCTTGGTTGCACGCTTGAACAATATTATTCAATTTTTTTATCTTTTCTTTCCAGCACGCGTTCAACTAGTTTATCTGACTTGGGGAGGGTAGATCCTCCTCTCTTCTCCTTAGTTCAGTCATGTTAGAAACTTTATTTCCAAAAGGTAGTACAACATCAAGGTAAAAACCTTCTTCGTTTTTCAGGTCAGCTTGCAAATACTCTTGGAAGGCATGCACCCTCGAGCCAAAAGAAACAATGTTTTTGGAAACTTCCCATGCCTTTGTGATCAATGCCATTATTTTCTTAATATTTATTTTCACATAGCTCCTAGATGATGTAAGTAGGCTTGAAGATCCTTTTAATTTAACAGCAGGTGTGGTGGGTCTGACTGTTGATAAAGGACTGGCAAGAAGTGAAGAGGCATTAAAGCGTCTTCCAGTTCCTTGATCCTTTCTTTCAACTTCGTGTTTTCTACTTCTAGACCACCAATGGAGTCATCCAGAGAATCTATGGTTCCTCTGTGAATTTTAGAAATCTAGGAAGGTTGCATATCTCTTAGGTCAACCTATGAACGATATTTTCCTTTCTTATTCTTTATATCACCTTTTTTAATAATCAATTTCTTGGATTCCTATCAATGTCGGTGCTCTAGAAAATGAATGACTCTTCTTCATTGAAGGTCTCATTCTAAATGATCTCTAATGATGAATTTTGGTGGGCCATGTTCCTTGGTTGATCCATTGTGGGAAACATTTTCTCAATATCTACCTCGAGCTCCATGTCTTCAAGGGAGAAGCTATTGATGTCACTTTCTATGTGGTAGTATTCTTACTCTTGCACAACATTTTCCCTCTTTTTTCTTAGAGGAAGCTTGTGCGAACTCTCATTTTTCCCGGAGGGGGATTCTTTTCTCCTTCGTTGCCTAAACTATTGTTGGTAACTTTTCTAGTTGGGTAGGCCATTGGAGCATTGCTCCGAGATGTGGTGGTTTTAGGAGTAACAACTAGAGACTAGGCGCTCTTCTCACTGGGACCCTTTTCTTTCTTCTTGTAAAACTCATTAGTACTAAGTATTGTCTCCAAGTCACCCGCATTGTGAGCAGGAGCGCCCAAGTTGTTATCTTCTTCTTCACTCAGAATAGTATGAAGAAATGAATTGTTGAATCTGACCACCAACATATGTTCTACAAAAATTATGTTAGGGTCGAACCCCTTTATCTTTTCAACATATTTCAGATTCACATTGTGGAAGTGGTTAGCAAACTCATCAATTTTGTTTATATTCCTTAATACAAAGTCTCCAATTTTCCAAGGCAAGGGTATGAATTGCTTTTTTCGTTTCTCATGGAAAAAGTGCAACCAGAAATTATACTGCCTTGCCACTTCTGTAATAAACCTTTTATCAGATACATGGTATGGAAGAAAAGAGGTATTTTTCTTAGAATCGAAAATCCTGATAACATTGTGATTTTCCATCTGCTCTAACATCCCCTTTTTATCCAAGAATTTATTTTCCTAGTCAGATATCCTAGGGGTATCTTTACCAAACAATAGTCCTTTGAAAACTGAAATGAAATCATTGCACACTTCAAAAAAATGCAAAGAAGCCTTGTGTCTCCACAATGCTTGAAACTAGAAGGTAAATGGATCAAGTTCACGGTTCACCCTCTTACAGATAGACAATTTTGGAAATTGATAGCATGATGTTATCGCAAACACCAAATAAGAATCCATGAATAACTTCTTGTCTCTTTTGTACTGTGATAATTGGGAGGAGATTTCAATGGAAATCAGTTTTCCCCAATCGAAAATAGATTTCTCTTTAACTGTAAAATATAAAATATAAAGAATGATGCAGGAAATGGTGGCAGTGCTTTCTTGGCCTGTCATCCTGGTAAACAACCAAGCGATTTCCCAAAAGGGGTTTTTAAACGAGTTGACCTGAATCCTAGTAATGTCTTCTAGGACTGTCGCTGGATTCTCCAAGAACTCAGGCAAGAGGTCTAGGCCATTGTCATGTCTTTTCAAAAATCACTGCAATCCTTTCCTTTGAAAGTAAGTGTTGGCTCAGGGAGCTTCAACATCTTACAAAACACTTGTGGTGAAAGAGAGGTGGGGGAATGGTCTTGAAGTTGAATAATCCACTGACTTGGTACGTATTTCTCAATGCACCATGCAACCAATTCTTTTCAATTGAATACTTCAAGGATACACCCTGCACGCACAATTTTGGATGTCCATATCACTTCCTTTTGAGTAGGAGGAGATGAATAGTAAGAATACATTCTAGACCACTGAAAGTTCTGGTCTTCATGCTCAAAAATATTCAAAGTATCACTGCGGAACTGTTGTCAAGATGTTGTTTCCATAGGTTGACGAGAGTGTTCTTTAAACTAGATAATAATTCATAATGAATCGTCTCGGGGAGATAACAATAATCTAACCCTTGACAAATCACGCTTTAATGTAATTTAATGGAAAATATTATTGATCCCTTCGCTTATTAATGACGATCTTTACGAAAACTGCATGATCAATTATTAGCATTAAACCATGCTTATATGTGTGTTGGGAAAGGCATGAAGATGGCAGGGACAAACGAGAGCACTTTGAATTTGGGAAGTTTTGTGAACCCGCCAACCCGGGAACCCGCGAACACGCGGTTGCGAATGATAGAAAATAAGCCAAGTGTTTCACAATGGTCAGTCGGACTTGGATACAAGAGAAATGAAATACTTAGGAGCTCGGTACCCGCAACAAGTCTGGCAATCATAATGTAGATCACAGGTCTTTGGGTGAAAAATGGATATCACGGAACTTGGAATATGAAATCTTGAACCCGCGAACATGTGGTTACATAAAATGGTTAAGTACATAATAACACAGCGGTTGGTTGGACTCATGATATGGGAATATGGATGGAGGTGAAGATCCGCGAGTTCGTCAACCCATGAACCCGTCGCTTTTTAGAAACGACTAAGTATAGTAACTAGAAATGGAAAAGAGAGGGGAGAAAAAAAAGGGGAATAAGGGTAAGTATAGAAGAGGGAAAAGAAATGGACAAAAGAGAAGTTGGGAAAATAGAAAAGGGGAGGGACATTTCAGAAGTGGGAATTGATCTCAACACTCCCAAAACTTAGTTATTATCATCCAAAATGCATGTCCAACAGTGGTCCAATGCAAAAGAACAATAGAGAGATGTCGATATCATCATTGAATGGATCATGCATGGATACAATGCATAAGTATGCCACACCACATCATGTCTAGTGGATAGAAATACTAATGTACAAAATATGTATGGTGCAACCCACAATCCCTAAATTATGTTATCAACAACTAAACTATATTATTAATGCATGCTTGATTTTTTCCTTCATATTCAATGTTTTTTAGTTAATATATCCCACAACATTGTCATAATCAATATAATTGATATATTCAAAGAAACATTCTAACTATTAAGCATATATGATTTATATTATGAAATAAAATTTCTTTAAATAAGTATCTAAAATAATAAGTTGAAAAAGAAGAATAAAAATATAAGAATACCCTACTACTATATAGCAAGATAACATAAAACATTAACACATTGATAATAATTATAAGCGAAAATCAACCTACAAAAATATAATTTTGAAATTATAAACAATGAAGAAAGGGATGTTATCACATTAAATTAAATATTTCATTTTAAAATTAATGGGCAAATAAAAATATAACTAATGGGAAAATAAAAATATAATATTGAAATTATAAATAATGAAGAAAGGGATGTTATCACATTAATTCAAATATTTCATTTTAAAACTAACTTTTAAATGGGCAAATTAAGGAGATACTATCATATGAATTAAAAGATTTCATTTTAAAACTAGATTCTAAATTTGCAATTTTTTACCCTCGGATGGGGTGTCTTCGATCTCAACACCTGGACAGCCAGAGGGAAGACCACTTGGCCAGACCTCGTGCCACCCTCCCTCTATCGTCACCTCATGCGATTAAAACTCTTGTTGTCATTCCTCGGCCCTCACTCGATGCCAATCTGTTGCAAGTGCTTGACGTTTTGTTGCATGGGAGTTTTAGTGGAGATGGGCTAGATGAAGTCATCGTCCCATCACCAACTCAGAAATGAAGGTCTTAGGTCAGATCCTTGGCACGCCAAGGTTCATTCGCAACCTCGGCCTCCAAAGTCCCAGTCCCTCTTGGTTTTTGAAGTCATCTTGTCTTTCTGGTTCGCACTCATTTCGCCCTCCTAGTCTCCGGCCTCCAACTTCTGTCCACGATTTTTACAGTGCTTCAGTGCCTGGCTGGTCTGGACCGACCCCTCGCACTCTCACCGCGCATTCTTTTTTTGGCTTCCTGAAGGAGTCTCGATGCCTCATCTCAGAGGAAAATCGAAGTGAGGAGCAGCCTGGTATGCGTCCAAGGGAAGGGTTGCGTACGATAGTGGCTCTCCCCAAGAAACCGATGGTGTTCCCAACCTGAAACCCATTGTAGCTCCCCCTCCTACTCAGCCAACTCGAGAAAGTACCACGAACCTCTCCCCACTTTCGAATCCCTTTTCCTGTCGAATCGAATGGTTCGATAGTTTTAGACACTCCCTTGGCTTTGCTCCACCTCCTCCCTCTCCTCCTCGTCTCCCTCCACCACTGCCTTCTCCCCCTCGACACCCCCTTCCTCCGCCTCTCATCACCTCCACTGCTCCATCCTCTGACTTCCCCACCTCCTTCTCTGACTATCCTCTCTCCCCTCTACTCCCCTCATCTTTCCCCCACTTCGCAGAAAGAGATGCTCTCGAGGAGTCCCTGGGGGACCTCGAGCGTGGATTAGGGGACGTCAAGACCACCATCAACGAACTACAGAGCAAAGAAATCGAGTGTTGGCACCGCGTGGACCTCATGATGACCTTCATGTAGGACCTCAGACAAGCTATCTCGGACAGAGATAAGCTCGGCAGAGATAATTTGCAGGTGCGCTAGGCTTTCGCGGGGCAAAGGTTCGATCCCGAAACTACTTAATTATGCCTCTGGTTTGGGCTCCCTGGTTCTATGCTTTTAGCTATGTTTTTAGTTTGGTTTCTATGGCCATGCGAGGCCACCCAGTCTTGGCTTTTTTTTTGTTTTAGTCTAGCAGTCAGAAACTATGCCCTGTGTCGCACTGTAGATAATCATATTCTATCACTCTGCAAGTTTTACAGATATATTTTAGCCATGTGGAAGCATTGGTTTCCCATCAGTGCAATGCTGCCATGTCCAAACATGCAATATAGACAATTGTAATCTCATCTTTTGCAGGACTCAATATAATTTTCTAACTTATAAAAAAAATTGCAAGCTTTTAGTGTAATAAGGAAAAAAACATTTATGTGTCATAACTATTATGAAATAGAAAGCGAACATTTTACATGTTATGAATAGTAATATTATTAAAACTATTGAATGTTTAATAAAATATGAATTATTGAATGTCTTTTCAATTCAAATATTTCATTTTAAAATTAACTTTTAAATTGGCAAGTTAAGAGAACGCTATCATATGAATTCAAAGATTTCATTTAAAAACTAAGTTTTAAATTTGCAAGTTTTTAGTCTAATAAAAACTTAAAAATCATCTATGTCTCACAATTATTATTAAATAGAAAGTGAACATTTTACAAACTTAAAAATCATCTATGTCTCACAATTATTATTAAATAGAAAGTGAACATTTTACAAGTTATGGATAATAACATCTATTAAAACTATTGAATATTCAATGAAATAAATAATTAATATATTTTCTTTTTTTTTAATATTATATTTATTTAACTAAATAAAGTATTAGCAAATTTTGAAATTCCTTTTTTTGTTGTGCTCTTTTTATCATTCAACTATAAACTTTATAAAACATGCTTATCAAAATGTAATAAAATATGTTTGATATATATTTTTTAACTTGATTTGTATAAACTTCATAACTTTAAAAATACAAAATTAAATCACATTTTTATTTTTTAAATCATATTTTTATTTTTATTTTTTAATTAAAATTTATTTTTTAATAAATAATAATAATAATAAATCACATATTTCCTACAATTTAATAATAATAATAATAAATCACATTTTTATTTTTTTAAATATTTTAATTAAAATTTATTAATATTCCATAAACACTTTTGTTATTTGCCACAACAAATGTCTATATCATATTATAATTTCCCCCATTTTGTAAGATTGAAACATAGATACCTTGCCTACACCCAATCTAACCCATATCAAGCTAAGGATTTCAAATTCTAGATTGAGTGTCCCATAACTATAATGGCCTAAAAATACATTATAAGCTTGCGTGGATCATAACTATAATTGTCCTCAAAATATATTTTAAGATTGTGTAGATCATAACTATAATCGTCCCCATTGAAAACTACCGAGTGAACAATATGCTCCTGAAATCTCCTTCGGGGCCCAAATAACAAAAAGTAATGGTATATTTGAATCCCGGCTAACCCTGTAAAATTCGATCTTGCTCAAAAAAGTAATGGTAGATGTGTTCTAGTGGGCGGCCTTCACGGTATGAATCCAGAAGAACAAATTATCTGTACTTCATAGATTCCCCGCACACTATCAAGGACATGCACTTCATAGATTCCCCGCACAATATCAAGGACATGCAGCCTGATAAAACTGGCACCACAAGTTGGCAGTAAAATCCGTCCAGTATAGCTTCGAATGGAATTATCTATATTTATAGCAACAGTTGGCAGAAACGCAATTCTAGTTCTCCATCCCCAATTTATATACTCTCAAATCAAGCGTTTTCTAATTCTAGTTCTCCATACCCAATATATATATTCCCAAATCAAACGTTTTCTATGCGCACATAACTGTTCAAGAGAAGGCTGCGTAAGAACGCAGCAGGCGCCATGGCAGACAGAGCGATTTTCCTTATACTTGTTGTATTCTCATTATCATTCATGGATTCGGCCTTCGGCGCTAAACAGGCAAGAGGAAATAGCTGTTTATCTGTGTCAGAGATCTAAATGAGATCCTCTCAATAACTCTTTTGATTCTGAAATTAACATCTTGAGATTGATGCTGGAATTGATGGTAGTTTTTGAAATATGACTGTAAACTAGTCATCTGAATCCGGTCTCTCAATGGACATTAGATGCTGTGATGTTATTCAGTAAACTATTTTACTGAATGTTCCAGTGTAGTTTGGTTACTGGCATTCTTAATTTTTATTTTCTATATGTTGGCTGGGATGGGAGAATTAATGGATATATGTAAAGGGCCCCTGAATTAGTTTTTGTCCATTGATATTCAATGCTGAATCCATGATTGGGGTTGATGAAATATTGCATTGGCTGTTGCAGTCATATGTGGTGTACTTGGGAGGACAGCATGATGAGACTCTGGAGCACCACCTGGTAGCTGATTCTCATCATGAACTTCTGGCACCAGTAATAGGAAGGTAATATTGAATGAAGGAATGGATGGAACAATGCCATTTTTTTATTAAAATGTGTAATGTTGTTGAGTTGTAAGAGAAAATTGTTGAAGTTATAGATATTTTTTCGATGAAATGTTCCAGCAAGGACGCAGCGAAGGAGGCCATTTTCTATTCATACACAAGAAGCATGAACGGCTTTGCTGCCAATCTTGAAGAAGAGCACGCTCTTTCTCTCTCAAGTGAATTACTTATCATTGAACCATATTTTCTTTCTTGTTTCATTGAATGAATGGTTAACCTGGTCGATCCATATTTGGAATTTCTAATGGAATTGGTGCTCATGTTGCTGTTGGGTGTTGTTATTCAGAACACCCGCAGGTATTATCTATATTTGTAAACCGAGCAAGAAGTTTGCACACAACTCATTCATGGACATTCCTCGGCTTAGAATATGACAATAAACAAATTGCTCCGCATTCGCTCTGGACAAAAGCAAATTTTGGGGAAGATGTTATCATTGGTAACGTGGATTCAGGTAGCCCTCCGACAATATAGTTGTGTGTTTGATAAGATATTATTAAGATAAACTCGTTTAATTTATATTGTTGGCTTAGCTGCTCTTTCCATTTCTGTGGTGTAAAGGGGTATGGCCTGAATCTGATAGTTTCAATGACGAGGGTATGGGCCCTGTTCCTTCTCGATGGAAGGGGTTCTGCCAAAACGGCACAGAATTTGGTGCAGATAATTGCAACAGGTGCGTTGATGAATATCTGTGCATAAATCAGTATTTTCCAATTGCATTGATAGTTCTCTTACTGTAAACATGTCATAGATTTGTTCCGTAGGATTGGGAGTTACCAATAACAAAATGTTTTTCTATCTGAGTGTATTGTTATGAAATCATACAGGTGATTTTTTTAAATAATAGTACATTTTGTATTTATGTTTAAGGATTTACAGTAAAATCTCAATATACCATCACTTTTATGTTAATAGGACAACCACGAAAGAGTAGTACCTTCATTTTTATTTCTGCTTGTTGATTTGTTGCTTTCTAGTAGAACCCATCTCCACTTGTTCATTTTTATTTGTGCTTGTTGATTTGTTGCTTTCTAGTAGAACCCATCTCCACTGTACAATATACCTGATTGAAGAAGCAGAACCCTTATTACCTGGATTTGTAGAATCAAGGTCTCACACTGCAACGTGCCTTGTGCATTAAGAATTTGAAGCAGCAGGACCCTTTTCACCCGGATTTGTAGAATCATGGTTTCGCACTGCAAAGTGTCTTGTGCATTAGGAATTTGATTGAAAGGCAGACCTCCTGAGCTTCATAGAGTCAAAGTTTTACTCTCGAAAATGTTGTTTGGAACAGGAAATTGATTGGAGCCAGATACTTCAATAAGGGATATGAATCTGGATATGAATCTTGGAAGCTCTCAGATCTCGACTTTCTTTCTCCTCGAGACAACGAAGGACACGGAACTCATACTTTGTCTACAGCAGGTGGGAATTTTGTGAGAAACGCAAGTATATATGGATATGCACAAGGGATTGCTAGAGGAGGAGCTCCTCGTGCAAGAGTTGCTGCTTACAAAGTTTGCTGGACTGGCAATGGATGCTTCGACGCAGATATACTTGCAGCATTCGATGCAGGGATTGATGACGGAGTTGATGTGTTCTCTGTTTCTATTGGATCTGACCCTCCTCTGACAGATTATTTTCAAGATGCAGTTTCCATTGGATCCTTCCATGCTGTCCAGAAAGGAAAGGTAGTGGTCTGTTCCGCTGGAAATGCTGGTCCAACTCCGGCCACAGTTACAAATGTGGCACCATGGATAATAACTGTGGGAGCAAGCACCTTTGATAGACAAATCATTGCAGATGTTACTCTTGGGAACAACAAGACATTTACAGTGAGTATACCTTGTATGTTTATTTCATTTATATTTATATTTTCAGTTTAAATCTGAAATCACTTTTAATTCATCTTAATTTTGTTTTTCCGAGAGATCAAATCTCTTGAGGTGTAAACTCTTCCTTTTGCATTTTAAAACGGGTTGAGTTGATTTTTTTATTATTATTATTTAAGAGTGATGCGTGTCAGCTCCACGTTGAATTTAAACACAGAATCACACATCGACTTAATATTGGGCTGTAAAATGCGCCTCTCAGCACAGCAAGTAATAGATCAACCAATGAAGCAAACAATAAATAGGTTGTGACAAATCGATCTTGGTGCTGTAGCACTGGTAAAGGCATTTGCATTTATTGACTAGAACATAATGTTCAATGACAAGCAATACATTTATCATAGGGAAAGAGAATTTACCCTAGAAACCCAAATGGGAAAACCAACATTTGAGGAGGATTTTATTTTGCTCAGGGAATGGTTACAATGGTTCGCTGCATTATCAAGCAGAGTTTTAATGAATTCTTACTCACTGACAAAATTGCGTATAGGTTTCACTCAGAGACAGCCTTTGATTTTCAAACAGGCTTCCTCTTCCTAGTCCTTTATTTTCTGCTTCTCCATTTTCTCTCCATCTCTCTTCTCCATTCAATGTTCTTCTTCTCCACAGCTTTCATACTTAATGGGTTGTGGAAGAACAATGATCACAATGGTTAGTTTCATCTTCCAAATCAAGAGAATTTTAAGATATTCGCTCAATTTTAACCAAAACAATTAAATGCTTATTACAAAGTTTACAAAGAAATGCACTGAAAACCAATTCAGGTCAAAAATCCCAATACACAAGTCTTTTCCAAAAACGGAGGGCCAAAATTACTATAGAACGGGACACTAAATTAAACTGATAGGTTTATTACCCATTTCATTTCATTCTGTTGATGTTGCAACTTTTTTGCAAATCATCAATCTGATTTAATGGCTGAAAACATTAAATGTTATCGGATTACTTTCTAATGCTGTAAAAGTCCTTGTTCATATGGGGTAAATTATATTTATTCAACGTTTCCCTTTATGTCCTTTCAAAAAATTAAAAAATTGATATATCGTACCCTTCAAATTTAAGGGCTTTTTTTGGTGACCACTGACCTATCAAAAGGTATTGAAATCAGCAAATTTGATCCCTTGCATTATAGGGCCAACTTTATGCACCTTTGGGAAGCCCTTTTAAGAAGCCTTTTCAGAACGGCATAGATCTGTTAGGAACTTTGCACATTTGCAAGAATCAAGCTAAGAACTTGTCATTTCAATGTTTCTATCAAAATTTCTCAAAGGTATATAAAGCTCACTGCATTATACTATAAAACTTATTATATTAGAACACATACTTATGTTTGATGTCAGGGGCAAAGCCTATCGGAGTACCAATTACCAGAGAAGAAAATGTACCCTCTAGTATCATCAGCTGATGTCATAGCTCCAGATGCAAATGGGACTGCAGGGTATGCTACATACTTAATAAGAAAATTTCATGATTTTCATATTAACTACAAGTTCACTTATTAATATGATTTCCTTTTCAAAGAAGAAACTTGGATGAGTATTAGTTCAAGCATTCAAAAGGTACATCGAACTGTAATGAGTTTTAAATTATGGGAATAATGTTGCAGAATCCTTTGCTTCCCGGGAGGTCTGGACCCCAACAAAGTTAAAGGAAAGATAGTTGCCTGCATTCGTGGTCTCAATTCAAGAATTGAGAAAGGCGAAGCAGTTCGTTTGGCCGGAGGAATAGGCATGATTCTCTGCAATGAACCTCAAGATGGTAATGACATCATTACAGACGCTCATGTTCTTCCTGCCACAAATTTGGATGCAAATGATGCAGCAGCAGTCCTTGCCTATATCAATTCCACAGTGTAAGTTTTCAGGGCAGTTATTTTACTTCTATCGAGACCACATTAAAAGGCTTTTAGTTTATGAAGGTCCTTTTAAGAAAAATCCTAATTTGCCATGAAATTGCCCCGATTCAGGTCCCCTGTTGCTTACATTTCTCCTCCAATAACTAAATTGAATACAAAGCCAGCTCCAATAATGGCAGCCTTTTCCTCTCAGGGGCCGAATTCTCTTACTCCAGACATATTGAAGGTTATAATCAATCCTGAAAAACTTGTGTGTTTACATCATGATATATCCATTGTATGATACTGCAATTTTTCACCAAAGAAAATTTTGAATTGTTTCTCCACTGCAGCCTGATATTACAGCTCCAGGGTCAAATATCCTAGCAGCATATTCACAAGCATCATCTCCAACGGGCGTTGCATTTGATAACAGGCGTATAGCTTTCAATATGCTGTCTGGCACATCTATGTCATGTCCCCATGTTGCCGGTGTTGTAGCTCTATTAAAGGTAGCACATCCTGATTGGAGCCCGGCGGCCATCAAGTCTGCCATTATGACTACAGGTCTATACATCTACCCATTATTTGCACACATGCACATACAAAATGTGCACCCAAACAATAAAGGAAAAGTTATGTACTCCATGGAAATCCTACCAGGAACATTGAAGTGATAGGTTTCCTGCTATTTGAAACTTAAATTCTTGCTCAAAACCTACCTATCACTTCAGTTCAAAGCAGGACTTGTAACAACTGCATAATGTTCATCAACAGTAAGCACTATGCAAATTCTTAATAAATGCCTCTTCATCATCAATGGGCATGTTGGAAGCATAAATGATTTTATTTATGATTTCAATCTGTTCATTCGTAGTTTTGACAAGCATTTATTAAGAGTCTGCATAATGAATAATGTTTGCCCAATATGCAGCTTGTGGAAAACCATGAATTCTCCAGGGCTTTTGTATTTTCAACTAGCCACTGTGTTTATTAAATACCCACAATCTTACCAAAGTTTGGAAGTATATTGACTTACTGAAAGAATGTTCTATTGATATATATATACGTAGACAGGCATTGAAATATTTTTAACTAGATTAGTATGCCTTTGGTTTTTTTCTATTTAATTTGATGTTGTAAAACACAGCTAAAAGATTAGACAACACCAAGGAGGCGATCAAGGATTCATCGCTAGCAAAAGCAGGTCCGTTCAACTATGGAGCAGGTCATATCAATCCAAATAAGGCTGGAGATCCTGGCCTAGTCTATGATCAATCAATTGAAGACTACTACAGTTTTTTCTGTAGCTTGAGTTATAGTCCAATCCAGATCCAAGCCATAACAGGAACGGCATACACTTGTCCGACAAGCGTACCAAAGATACATGACCTCAACTATCCTTCCATCGCTGTCTCAGAACTGATTGGATCTGTGGTTGTGCCAAGAACTTTGACAAATGTGGCAGAGGGACCTGTAACTTATAAAGCAAAGGCGAGGCCTCCTCGTGGAGTTGTAGTGTCAATTGCGCCTGAAAAGCTCGAGTTTTCTAAGCAAGGTGAGAGTAAATCATTCAATGTGACACTGACAGCGAGAAGAGATTCTGACATGGAGTATGTATTTGGGTCCTTGATATGGGAAAATGCTCGGTATGCGGTGGTAAGTCGCATTGTTGTGAACGTAGTATCTGTGGGCAGTTGACCAGGCCCTTCCATAACTAACTAACCAATATTTATCGATGACAGATTTGCCAAAAATAAAAGAATAAGTCAGAAGAAGGGCCATTAAACCATTCCTGTGGTAATTTTATTGAAAGCCACTGCTTTCTCAGCGAAGTCCATATCAATTAAAAATACATTGATTGGGCTTACACTGAGCATAAGCATTCCTGTCAAGCTAGTTACA
>ML776928.1:0-14671 GCA_009831015.1 Picea engelmannii
CAACTTTCCTTTTTTCATGCTTTTGTTGGTCCACACCAGTTGTTTTGGGTCAGCCAGCATGTACACACGTGCAGTAATGGATTAGGGTGCGTGGGCCTTTATACAAGAGGATTTTCAAAGAGTTGTTCAATAGTGTTTTGGCAGAGAAGGGATATGAGTTGGCCTGATGCCAGGTAAGGATGTGTGGTGCAATTTAGGTTATAACAAGCTCTGTGACATGAATCTAGAGTCAAGAGTATGTAATAGAGAAATATTGTATGGTTATGAGATTGTAAATGAAGGAAGAATCTGAAGATAATATAAAGAAGGATCTAAATTTCCAAAATATGTTATGTCTTCTTGTGTTTTATTCATGAATTACAGTACTTCTTTATGGTTTATAAGTTCCTCATGATGGTTTTGTGTTTAAATGATTTTTTGTAACATAAGTAGGTTTGATTCTTGCACTCATATGATTCAAATCTATTCGATATCTAGATGTCTTACGCAAGGTCGGGATGAGTCCTGAAGGTTCTGTCAATTCTCCTAAGTTTTCTCCTTACCCTTCCCTATATATGTGTCTCAACAACGCTTCGGGTGAGACTTCTTCTCTTCGGAGGAGATGAAAATGCCAGCACTCTAGAATACTCGGTACCTTTTGTTGATAACCTGAGAAGGACCCTGGTCTGATCAAACTTGTGCCAACGAGACCAGGGATATCACACCTCTTGCAGCGCCTTCATCAACAATAGTACGTTTGATGGTATACTTTGAGTAACCCACATGGATTTGGAATGCCACATGGTAAGGAAAGTGAGGCTTCACATCTGTGACATCAAAATTGATAACTTTAGAGCCACAAGGATCTAAAGCTCCTAACACAAATAGCAAGGCATTCCTCTATGAAGTACACATTTGGATTACCTCCAGATTCGAAATCGCACAAGGGGCTTGACCAAGATCCTCAACAATAGAGTAATTATGGGTGGCTCTGGCATTAGGATTGTGGGTAGAGCACTTGAGTACTCCTTTTGGAATACGAGGTGGGGGCTCTAGTTTTTCGATCTGTAAGGGAGTCTCCATAGGAGGGAAGACTCTAGACCAGGTATTGTCTGTGGAGAACTATAATCGCGAGACCGAGTGGCTACATTAACCTCATATTTAACCATATTGATGCACAAACAGTCATCGTCTTGCATCGGTGGGTTTTGACTGCCACTCGTTGCATTCTGGCATTTGAGGAGCTTGAGTCCATGTGTTGATTATGTGGAAAGGGATTAGTCAGCACAGCAGGCGGTAGAGATAAAAGCCTTGCAACTTTTGCAAGTTTGGGGCATAAATGGGTAAGGTGATTGTCTGTACAAAGCTTGTAGGGAAACTTCACCTTCCGCCTTTGCTTCTTTCCCTCACCAGTATTATTATTCGACTTCTCATTATTACCATTGTCCTTGGTTTTATTATTATTCTTTCCACCCCTACAATTATTACTACATCCTTTCTTTTTATTCTCTCCTGGTTGTTGGTTACCATTCGGGTTAGTCGATTATTGCACAGAATGTACATCCGTTGACTGAGTGGGAGTGGAAGAAATAGATGAAGTTGCCCCTCCTACAGACTGGTTTAGAGACAACTCTTTCAAATGGCTTGTCACTGAGTCTGCAGATTTCACATTGGCAGAGCCTACAATGCCATCAGCATGAGGCCCGCGATTTTGTCTAGGGTCATAGTTTGACCTCGGTGCATCTGGAAGAATCTTGTATAGCATCCCAGACTGAGAATATATGAGATCTAATAGTTGGGATTTAAAAATTGCTTCTTCCTCAAATGTAACCCTGGATGTAGAAACATCCTTCGAAATATAAGGTTGTAGAGACTTAAGGAACCACCCTAATAGGAATTTTGGGGGTATATAGTCCTTGATCAACCTCTTTCGTCTATGGCACTCTTTGATGTGATCTGAGATATGGGTGTCTTTGTCCTGATGTAAGGTCAACAAAAGTTATATGCCATCATCGTAACGAAACGACAATTGGAAGTGGTTGAGGAAGACTAAATCCATCTGATTAAAAGTTATGTATATCCCCCTTGGTATCTCGATGTACCATTTTGCGGTGACCCCTATGAGGGTGCATTGAAACAATATTAACCGAATAGAATCATCATTAAGGGAGTTCGAAGAGCACCATTTTTGCCTTCGAATTTTGGAATATTCGAAGGAAGCTTGGTGGGGATGGGGGACCATGTCGGATCATGAAGCATAGGGTCATTCATTAACTTAGACAAGTCTGGCAGATTGATCGTGGATAGAAAAGGGAGACGAGGTTGCGACATCTAGCCCCAATCTCCCTGGAAAGATTGTTTTTGGGGAATCACAGCCCATCCAGGGTTCCAATATGCACCATGGCCCTGTCCAGGATTGTAAGACCCTCCTCTGAACTAATTCATGAGGGGTTGGTTGGGCACCATTCTAGTAGGAATGTTCTGATGAGGGTTCTAAAAATTTCCCCCAGCTGGAGTGGCTCCAGTCTGGGGGTTTCCCAAGGTATGAAACTAACCTCCTCTAGGTGTGAATCTGGAGGATAAAGGTGGATTTTTCATGCCAAACGTGTTGGTCGTAATCGATACAGAGGATTTAGGTGTAAAGGACAGACCGTAAGAATTATCTTGTCCGCCATGTTGGTTACTCCATCCAGAAGCATTAGGACCAGGATTAGACCTAGGGTTAATAGGAGGAAGGCCTCCAACTGTAGGAGTCGTTTGTAGAACATGAGAACCACCAAACGAAAATGGATCATGTGGGGGAGCCATGCCCCCAAGTCCAATACTAGTATTTAGACTAGACGTTGGGATGGAGGATGAAAATTGTGATGTGAAATTTGGCATACCATAAGAAAAAGGGTTAGAGGCCATAGGGATGGACTAAATATTATAGCCCGACGAGTGACAAAGGGACCCAAAAGGATTCATGGCTATAGATTGAGTACTCACTATAGGATGGATAAGAGTGATGATAGGAACCTTCGGCACTACAACCATTTTGTTTGAAGGTGTCGAAGGAGTACCATTAACTATAGTGGGTATGGGAGTTGAAGGACTCCCAATATATTTCTGAATCGATTCAGTACTCATCCTTGTATGATCAAAAGTATGATAAGTGTAGGTGTGTGTACCATTTTTTATAACTTTATTCCTTTTAGAAGGAAAAGACTCAAAATGCGGTGGTAATTGTAACAAGCAGTGAGACCTACGGGGAAGCTAGTTTGGCTCCACGATGACTCGAGACTCGAGATATAAAAACAAATCTTAAGGCCAACTAGTAATCAAGGAGCACACCAAAATAAAATAAACAAAAAGATAATATGCACACAAACATGATAAAGTGGTTGAAAGGGGCCTCCCTCCCTAAAGTAGGTATGCCTCTCCCAAGAGGGTTCTGAGACTCCCTGCAAAATATCAGAGGTATCAGAATTAGTTATAAGGGCTCTCATGGGCTTAACAACCAGTCGATCAGATCTCCCCGGAGAGGTAATCCTCCATAAAGGTTGTGTGTTGTCCGACCCTTATCTGACCTAGGGTACCTGTAGAATAACCCATGCAAGTAACCTATGTGGTACCTATGTCAAGCAACTAAGAAACCACGGTATAAACGATGCACAGGAAAACAATCGTAATTCAGGTCTACCATATGGGCAGGGTAACAAAGCCCAAAACCTTGAAAGCATCGTCTCTCATAGAGGTAAAGTTACTATCAAGATCCTCATATATGAATAGATCCCCATAAATATATCTAATTCTAAGAAGGTATTGGGTGGATATCCCCTCAACCAACCTCACACAACCTTGTGCTTAACTCCAGTGTGAGTGGAGCCTCCTGATGTCACCAATTATACAATGGATTTCATCACTCCCTTAGTCAGACACATATGTTGATTTAATAGCCTTGGAGAAGTTTACTCACAAAATCCTATTCCAAGGCTCTAAATCCTAAGCTAGTATGTGCACCCTCGAAAATAAAATCGTTTCTAATCAATTTTAAATTATCAGTGTTGCTTTTAGTGGCCTTTCTTACTCAAAAAAGGTGTAGATGTGAAACTAATTATGTTATCAATTAGCAAGTAAAATAAATGAATATGGATAAAATGCAAAGTCCTAACTTTAATTTCCAATAAATGATAAGCTTTTCAAAATGCAATTTTCAATTTAGTTCTGCAATTCCAAATAAGATGCAATCTTTCTATACATGTGATAATATCAATGATAAGAACCCAAAAGATGATATGCCTAATATTTTTGTATTTTCAATATAAAATAATGAAAATGCAAGGACTAAACAACAACTTGATATAAAAATTCTACTGTATGTAAATGGAGACAAACCAAGTAGGATATCAAAAAGCAAAAACACATCCCAATATGCAAGGACAATCAAATGAAAAGGATGATGAGAAAGGAACCGCTCAAAAATTCAACCAAAGAAAGGTTTCCTATCATTCCACAGACACTTAACAGCCATAATAGAGACCCAAGAAGACTCAACAACCATCAAAATTTACCCAACAAAAATCAAACTCAGCTCCAAAGTACTTTATTCCTCTTGCATGCAAGTCCGACCGACCATCTTTCTACACTTTGTATATTTTTTAGCATCATACAACCGCGGGTAGGTGGGTTCCCGGGTTGGAGGGTTCATGAAATTTTTTATATTCAAACTCTCTCTCATTCATCTGAGCCATTTTGTTGTTTTCCCCAATATGCATGAAGTGTTGTTTAATTCTAACAATTGTTATGCAGGCTTTGAAAAGATCATCAATAATGGCTAAAGGATCGAGGAATTACACATTAAATTTCATTAAATCTTCATTTTCCAAGGGATTAAATTATCATTATATCTCCAAAAATATTTATTTGAGGTTATCATCCAATTGAAGAAATAATCTCGTCAACCTATGGCAACATCATCTAGACAACAGTTTTTTGGTGATACTCTGAATATATTTGGTCGTGAAGACCAGAACTTTTAGTGGTCAAGAGCATATTCATGTTATTCTTCTCCTCCTGCACAGAAAGATGTAATTTGCACATATGAAATCGCTCATGTTGGGTGTGTTCCTAATGTTTTTTATTGTAAGGAACTCATTGCATGGTGTGTGCACAAGTGCGTGCCAATTCAAAGAATTATACAACTCCAGGATCATTCTTTGATTTCTCTTTCACCTTAAGTTTTTCGCAAGATGTTAAAGCTGTCAGACCCGACTCTTACTTTCAAAGGTGAAGTTTGTAGAGAATTCTTGAAGAAACATAACAATGGGATTGACCTCCTACCAGAATATTTGGATAATCTTGCATCTATCCCAGCAGACATAACCAAAATCCAGGTTGAGTCTTTTAAAAAACCTTATCTAGAAATTGCATGGTTATTTACCAGTTTGACAGATCATGAAAGCGATGCTTCTATCTCTCGAATGATTTTATATATTATGTATTTTACAGTACAAGAACAAGTCATTTTTTATTGGGAAAAACTCATTTCTATCGAAATCTCGTCCCAGTTATCACACTATAAACCAGACATAAAATTCTTTATGGCCTCTTATCTGATATTTAATTGTGCATTGTTTTCAATTCACAAACTTAACGATAAGTAAGATGATGAATTGCGAAATAGATCCAGTTACCTTTTGGTATTAGGTATTATGGAGACATAAGACCCCTATGTTTTTCTATGAAGTTTATAATAATTTTGTTTCAATATTCAAAAGGTTGTTGTTGGGTGAAAACACTTCAAGGATATTTGATCAAGTTACCATATTTTTAAAGAAAAAAGGGACAATAGAAAAAATGGGGAATCACAGTGTCATAAGGATATTTTTCTTGAAAGAGAATCCTTCTTTTCTCCCGTATCATGTATCTAACAAATTATTTATTACATAGGTGGCAAGGCAATATAACTTTTGGTTACATTTTTTCCATGAAAAAACAAAAATTAATTTATTGCCCTGCCATGGAAGATTGGAGAGTTCATGTTCAGAAATATAAATAAAATTGATGAATTTGCAAATCATTTCAACAATGTGAATTTAAAGTATGCTAAAAAGATCAAAGGTTTTGATCCGAACAAAATATTTGTTGGACATATGCTTTTAGTGGGTTTTAGTAACTCTTTCATTCAAACTATCTTAAACTAATAAGAAGAGGGTAGCAACCAAAACACTCCTATACGTGATGCTGGCGATTTAGAAACATTACTTAGCAATAATGATTTTTGTAATCAAAGTGGAAAAGGTCCCAGTGAAAGAAGTGTTCAATATCCAGTTGTTACTCCCAATAATACTACATACAGGAGCAATGCTCTAGCAGCCCACCCAGCTAAAAAGGTTGTCAACAGTAGTTCCATTGGAGGGGGAGAGAAGAATCCTCCCCCTGGAAAAATTGAGAGCTCACACAAGCTCCCTGTGAGAAAGAAAAGGAAAAATTTAGTGCAAGAGGAAGAAGATAATCTTATAGAAAATGACATCCAAAGATTTTCTTTGGAGGATATGGAACTAGAAGCAGATATCGGGAAAATATTTCCTGCAATAGAACGACTGGAAAATATGGCTCAACAAAATTATTTATTGGAAGTCGTTGGAAATGAGACCTTTAGTGAAGAAAAATCCTTCACTTTTCAAAGTGTTGTTTTTTTATAAGAGTCTAAAAAGTTGATTGTATAAAGAAGTGACCAGAAGAATAAAAAGGGAAAGTCTCTCTCAAACGTCAACCTAAGGATATGCGACCGCCCCAAATTTTCAAAATCCATAGGGAAACCAGGGATGCATTTGACGAATCTATTGATGGTTTAGAAGCTGAAAATGCCAAATTAAAGGAGAGGATCAAAGAATTGGAAATTGTCTTGATGCCTCTTCCAATCCTGGCAAGTCATTTGACAATGGTTAAACCAACTACACCCAGTATTAAATTAAAAGGATCTTCTAGTTTTCTCATATCGGTCTGAAGTTATGTAGAGAAAAACATTAAAAAGAGAATGTCATTGATAATAGAAGCATGGGAGGTATCAAAAAATATTGTTTCTTTTGGTTCCAAGGAACATGTTTTTCATGAATATCTCCAAGTTGATTTAAATAATGAAGAAGGATTCTACACAGATGTTGTTTTACCATTTGAGATAAAAGTCTCAAACATGACAAAATTGAAAAGGAGAAAAGGGAATCTTCTTTCTCCAAGTTGAATTAAATAGTCGAATGCCTGCTGGAAAAAAAAGATCAAGAATTTGAATAACATTGTTCAAGCATGCAGTGAAGCCATAGTGAAAAGAGAAGAATTATTCAAAAGACTCACAAAGATAGATATGGAAGGAAGCAGTGATGAGGTGCAATATTCTAAGTTAATTCTCAATTCAATTTCTATGAAAAGGAAACAATTTGATGAACAAGTCGTCGAGATATTAAAGGGGTTATCGACTGAAATTTTTTATGGCATAATTGAATATAATGAAGAAGAGATAGATAATTGGTTGGTTGATTATTCTATGAAAAATCAAGATATTGAGGAGTCAATACATGGAATTTCTCATGACCTAAGAGATTTGGAAGGTGAATTATTTAATATCAAAATTAGGCATGGAATAAATGTTGCGCCAATGAAAAATTACATTGAAGATTGGTTTAAGAAGGAAATTGATAAATTAACTAAAGAAGGCCAAGAAACAATAGTTGAGAGGGTTCCTATAACCGCCAACGAGGAAAATAAAAGGACAACAAGAAGCAAGTAAACATGAGAGATACCATCATAGTAAGTTTATGTTGATCACATCTTGCTTTCTTTATCATTTTTTCATCCATTTACTCTGCTTCTTTGACTATAAAGGTTTAACCCAAATCTGGTAACCTCTTCCTGTCTTCTTTCCAGGTCTTGCTACTCTATCATCGTCCATCATCTTCTTTCCACAAATTACTTCTTATTTATATTTTCTTTATGGTCTGTGGGAGCCCCAATCCCAGTCCTTTAGACAAATGCATTTAAATTTCAAAGCTTTGTAACATAATTTATAGTTCTCAGAAATCCCAAGAGAACCATTTCAGGATCAGCTTTGAAGGTGTTTTATAACTCTGAGTTTTGAGTATAAAATATTTGAGATTGATCTATCGTTTTCTTTATTTGAGCTCCACATGTGTTTACTCTATTAAAGTTCTCTTATGCATGTAGACTATTTTATTTTATTTTTATGTGATCGGAAATCTTTAGTTTAACTATGATGGATGTGAGGAAATTTTGCTTGTCTTTTTTCAAATATGTGATGTGTGAGGCTCCTAGTCATCTCTCGGGAATTCTCTTTAAAAACAAAACATTTTATTTTCTACAACCTTTATATTTATTTGAATATCACGATGGACTTTCTCAAAGTCATATATTATTTTGAAAATCTAGAAGTCCAAGGGTATCTTGAAACAAAGAGGAGTACCACCTCTATAAAAATGCAGGGGGATTTGTATCCTCGTGAAGTTTATGTTTCGGTCCTAACGGATTCAAGCGTCAACAAGACCTAATTTAAATACTCCAACACCACATAAAAATGGTTCCAATTCCAAATCACTACTTGTGCATTGGAATACCGATGTAATTAATAAAATTTGTAGAACCTATCAAGGAAACTAAATTTGAAGCTTGACCTAGCGTAGCTAATCACATCGTAGAAAGGAATCACATAGCAGTCATCAAGTAATATGCACTCACATCATAAAAATAAATACACACTTCCCTTAAAAAGATAGACAAATCCTATAATAGACATTCATTTACATCCAAGTATAAAAGCTCATCTTCATTATGTATTCAGATTTGTTCAGATTTAAAATTTATACAAAATTTAAATATTACCTTAATTAATAAAATTTAAATTAAACATGAAGTACAACATTTTAATATAACCCTTGATTAATAAAATTTAAATTTATCATTATTTAAAACAGAGTTATTGAATATTGGACATTTTTAAAATTGAATTTCAAACCATTAAAAAAATAAATTCATAAAAATGGCCTCAAAACATTCAAAATAGTAAAAGATTCAAAACTTTATCATTAATTATTTCACAGAGTGTGCAACTAAACCATTCCAATTACATTTGTGAGTAGAGATTGTAATTGGATAGATGTATAATTGTTTTTTAACTCATCTAATCATCAACAACTCTTGGTTAGTGCATGATCTACCGTGAAACTTCCCACGGAGGCACGATCGTATATATGAAGTGTTCATATGAAAAATTGAATCACAAAATATTTTAACTCAAGAACATTACTATAGGGCATATATATTTGAATAATGTGAGTAGCCTACCATTAGGCTAAAAATCCGCAACAACAACACGTATATAAACAAATCCCCGAATCTTCACCTCCATTAATATAATCAACACCGTCATTACTTTTGCGAAGTTAGGATATAGATTTCAGAGTGGGGGCGTGTAAAGGAAGTTTCATTAAATTTCAGACTCCATAAAATAAAGGGTGCGAGGGGAATCTGGTTTGAGTTAGTGTTTGGATTGGCTTTTATGCCTTTTTATGTGCCTCTAGAGGTCGTTGGAATTCAACATGTGACTACTTGTTGGCACAGAGAATCGTCGATGCTTCCAGCCCGTCACCATCATTGACAACAATTTTTCCTTCACATCAATCTCCATCCATTTTTTCACATACACATCTCCAATTCGCCCGAGGTAAAATTCTTAATAAAAAAAATAAAAATTTAGACCTTTTGTCGTGACCATCTCATGATGACAGCTGGAAAATGCATGATACATTGCGATGGAAGCGTGAAAGGTCTACGTGTACATGTGGGACACAAATAAAGCGGGACCGCAAGGTGTTCAATCATACATCTGTGCTTAACAAAAGACAAAAAAAATGTTACAAACCTTAATGCGTTGCATTTGTTGGTTGAAGAGTGTCCACGCGTCAACATCAAAGAACGTGTCAAGATCGTCGGGTCATAACTTACGTGTACGTAAGGGTTTCACCGAAAAGTCTATTATTTAATCAAAGTCTTAATGGATATTAAGATGTATTGATATTTTTAATGGTTGAAAAAATAATTATTGTATTTTTCTACTCATGTTTGTGGAGATATTTTTAAACATGTTAGAGGCCGGTGATATTGTAATTGTTTATTATATCAACTATGTAGGTTATATCCTAATTATTAGGTAGTCAAAATCATTTTGACTTTCAAGTAGTTGTTTTATCTTATTTTTCAATAAAGTTTTTATAAATCAATTTCTAGAAATAGTAAAGAAGAATTTAAATTGATTTTTTTTTTAATTTTGATAGGTGAATATAGTTGATTAGACAATTTTTAATTGGTTTCATAATTATTTGTCAAATAATTAAAATTAATTTAAAAATCTTAAATTTTTAAAATATTTTATAAGTCTATATAATAGCAATTGGTGTACTAGAAGAGGGTAGACTATGTATACTAGTTAAATTGTTGAGTAGAAGAAAGTCCCATACATCAATTTAGTGTTTGGTTTGACACTGACCTTAAAATTAGATTATTATTATTAAATAACATAATTAATATGTAGCTGACTGATGTTGTTCTTCATGCAATTCATCTCAATTCATCACATTATGGACACGATTTATAATTGATTATATTTATTTGTATTATTCTTATTTGTATTTGTATGCTTCAATTTTTATTTTTTAAATAATATTAAATATGGTACAAAAAAATTTGTTATTTCTTTTACACTGAAAAAATACGAAGAAAACACTGTGAAATAGCTCATAACAGCCAAATTATCTGTACTAACTTAACAGCAAAATCCTAGTTGTTCCTTCAACAAATTAAGGCATCATACACGACTGCTTCGAGCATCGATGAGATAAGAATCCATGGCCAAAGCTTCTTAAGGCTTGCAGAGATTATTCATTGTATTTCCCTAACTTTATTTTGATGGAAAAAACACTTTTTCCCGCTCTTCTTTTCACGGTTTTTCCTTTCAATTTTGGCAGGCAATGCAGACCACTAAATTTAACCACGAGAGACTCATTTCCAGTTTACAAACGTGAGATTCCCGATTAACCCTGACGCCCGCCAACAACCTTCTAAATCACGTGTAGCCTCTAATATCAAAGACAGGCATCTAAAATCCCTCCTAAATTACCTAGGAAGAGCTAGATATTTTCCCCTGACTGTTAACTTTAGCAACACCTTTTTAATTTAATTAAGGTAGACGAGTTGTCTCTTTGTATCACACATGGTTATGTGTTGCAAAAACTATGCTCGGAGGTAGGTTTTACTCAGGCCCCTAGGGTTCTCCAGTTGACTTCAGTACTTTTTCTCCTATCCACCGTACTGTTCGTCCTAGACAACATGGAGTTCTTTCACTTAGTAGTCCACTTCTGCCACCGTGGAGTGTCTCTATTGGATCGTAATTTGTCGTTGGAGCAGATCTAGACATCGTGGCGAGTTTTTAGGGTTGATGGCCATAATATAGATCCTTCCTGGGCCGACGAAGATGATTTGTGGGCAAAAGATGGCCTCTTCTTCACTGACGAGACATACAAACTCATGTATGATTGCCAACGACAGGTGGTGGCTCCTACATTGATTATTCCCTCGAATGCAGTGAAGGCTACTCCTTCGTCCTATCACCACACTCTTGTTGACATCAGTGCCTTTACTCTCGCTTTAAACTCCCTCCCTAATTCTCGACAGGTGCCTCCCATACCTAGTAGTTCTCGGCCACTTTGAAAACTTCATGTGCCCATCACAAGCTCTACTGTTGTCCATCACCATAGTGTTAAACCCAGCGCAAACTCCTCCATTTTTCCTCCCACCCTTGATCGTTTACCATGCTCTTTTACCCAAAACTCTCTCCTACAGAGTAAAGGCGCGGGACATAACAGATTTGTTGGTGTTTCTGCACGACTTAATCGGAAGATAAAATGTTGGAAGGTCCGCGAAGATAAGCCTGGTTGTATTCTCAGTCGAGATATTACTATGGATAGAGTGATAGGCCTCTCGGAGAAAGCGCTTGTGGGTAAGTTCATTTATGCCAGGATGAATATGCGACAACTGTCCGAGTGGATTTTAAAATACAACTTCCCAAAGTAAATAAACCAGGGAATTTTCACGACTTCAGGCCAATCGCACTTTGTAATTTTGTTTACAAAGTCATTTCTAAAATTATTGTTACAAGGATAAAAGCAAAGTTAGCAGATTGTATATCACATGAGTAGTTTGGCTTCTTAAAGGACCGATTAATCTTCGATGTTGTTGGCATAGCACAAGAATGCTTACACTCTGCTAAGACAAAGGAGCTAAGCACCATTATTCTCAAGTTGGATCTGAAAAAAGCTTATGATAAGGTAAGATGGAAATTTATCAAGTTGTTGTTAACTAATATTGGTTTAAATTGGAAGATTTCCCAATGGATCATGGCTTGTATTACCTCAATTAATATGGAAGTATTAATTAATGGTTCCCCAAATGAATTTTTCAAAAGTTATCGTGGACTCTGACAGGGTTGTCCCCTTTCTCCTCTACTATTTCTTCTGGTTGTAGAATGTCTTAGTAGATTATTGAAGAAAGTCACTGAAGAAGGGACTTTTCATGGCATTAAAGTCACCACAACAAACATTGTGACACATCTTATCTTCGTAGATGATGTCTTAATTCTTGGGGGAGGGAATTATAAAGTCTGGCTGGAATTCAAATCAATTTTATCTATCTTTTGTATAGCATCGGGTATGGAGGTAAACTGTAAAAAATAAGTTTTTCTAGCACATAACATTGATCCCAGTATTAAACAGAGAATACTCTCATATTTCAACATCCAGTTCATAAACCTTGTGGAAGGTATGGAATATTTAGGGCTTTATTTAAAACCAAATGGCTACAAATTAATGGATTGGAATTGGCTGATTGAGAAGATTGTAAAGAGAATTAGCAATTGGACTTATAGATGGCTCTCTTTAGGTGGAATATTGGTATTAGTGAAAGTTGTGCTTCAAAGTATTCTTGTGTATTGGCTCAGTTTAGTGAAGGTTCCTGCATTTTATATGCACAAAATACAACAACTTATGGAAAAAAATTTATGGAGAGGAGCTAACAAAGCTACAAGATTTCATTTATCCAAATGGCAAAACATTTCCATACCTAAAGAATATGGTGGATGGAGTATAAGAAACATTTTCTGGTTTGCCAAATCATTAGCTGCTAAATCCTGTTGGAGAGGACTTTTTGGTAATAGCATGTGGAGTCAAATCCTTAAAGGTCAATATTTAAAAGGAGTCAACTAGACCTCCTGGCTACAAAAAGAAAACTGTAATTTCCTTAATGCCTCTATAATCTGGAAAAAAATTACGAGCTCTTTTCATAGCATTAAACAATGGTTGGCTTGGAAAATAGGGAGCAAAAATCAAGTTATAATCTTTCATTGGAGATAATTCTTCATATAAAATTTCAACATCCTTAACTCAACACCTCAATAATCAGTGTATCTATTCCATTACTCAAGCAGACTTACCAAACACACTTAGCACTTCACAAAGATGGTTAAATGCCAACCAACTTGGTTTATTAGGAGAACTGTCAGATGAATGGAACAATTACATTGCAAATTTGAAAAGCAACAGAGTTACACTTAATAATTCAAATGACAAAATAGTTTGGTCATGGAACAAGGCTATAGGATCAGTTACTGTAGACCTAGCATATCAATGCATTGCTAGTAATTCACATAATGGAGTTTCTAGATGGTGGTATAAGTCTATATGGAGAGTTAATATACCAAGCAAAATTATTTGTTTCATGTGTTTGTGCTTGAAGGACTGTATCATCACTGGTGCAAATTTTAGGAAAAGGGGAGATATTGGACCTTCAGTTTGCAATCTCTGCCTCAAGGATGATGAGACAACAACCCATCTACTCATTCATTGTGAACCCACTCAATACATTTGGAAAGAAATTTTAAACTCCCTCAATTTTACGAATTCCTAGATGCATTCCACTCTGGAAGGAAATTTACTGCATTGGTTTACAAAATATCCAAGGATGAGATATATACCTTTTTTGGTTAGTAACAGAATTTGGAAGTACATGAACAAAATCCTTTTTGAGAACTGGCAAAGAGAGGACTCCAAAACAATTTCCAAAATTCTACTTGATATTAAAGAATATAAAGGAGCATGAGAAGTGGACAAAGTGGATTATATCTTAAACCCAATCTTCTTTGATGAAATTCCAATAGGTTTCTTTGATGGTGCATCAATGAATGATAACTGTGGTGTGGGCATATTTTTAAAATTAAGTTTTGATCATAGTTATAAAGCACACTTTGCAGGAAGTAAAGGTAATAATATGAAAGCTGAAATTTTGGGTCTTTGGAGGCTTCTATTCCTTTCACAAAGGTTGTCCATAAGAAATTTGATGGTTGTTGAAGACTCCAAAGTGACTATTGACTGGATTAATGACCGCTCAAATTTGAACATGATTTATTTACACAACTCAAAAGAACATATAAGATGCTTAAAGACGATGTTTGAAGGAATTCACTTCATGCATATTCACAGAGAACTCAACACAGTAGTAGATCATCTCTCCAAAAAAGCATTGGAGAGCCCCCTCGGTTGGTTTTTTTATAAGGAGATTTTTAAAGAAACTGTTGTAAATACAAATAGTTTTT
>ML776928.1:14771-58798 GCA_009831015.1 Picea engelmannii
GATGAATTGCATGAAGAACAACATCAGTCAGCTACATATTAATTATGTTATTTAATAATAATAATCTAATTTTAAGGTCAGTGTCAAACCAAACACTAAATTGATGTATGGGACTTTCTTCTACTCAACAATTTAACTAGTATACATAGTCTACCCTCTTCTAGTACACCAATTGCTATTATATAGACTTATAAAATATTTTAAAAATTTAAGATTTTTAAATTAATTTTAATTATTTGACAAATAATTATGAAACCAATTAAAAATTGTCTAATCAACTATATTCACCTATCAAAATTAAAAAAAAAATCAATTTAAATTCTTCTTTACTATTTCTAGAAATTGATTTATAAAAACTTTATTGAAAAATAAGATAAAACAACTACTTGAAAGTCAAAATGATTTTGACTACCTAATAATTAGGATATAACCTACATAGTTGATATAATAAACAATTACAATATCACCGGCCTCTAACATGTTTAAAAATATCTCCACAAACATGAGTAGAAAAATACAATAATTATTTTTTCAACCATTAAAAATATCAATACATCTTAATATCCATTAAGACTTTGATTAAATAATAGACTTTTCGGTGAAACCCTTACGTACACGTAAGTTATGACCCGACGATCTTGACACGTTCTTTGATGTTGACGCGTGGACACTCTTCAACCAACAAATGCAACGCATTAAGGTTTGTAACATTTTTTTTGTCTTTTGTTAAGCACAGATGTATGATTGAACACCTTGCGGTCCCGCTTTATTTGTGTCCCACATGTACACGTAGACCTTTCACGCTTCCATCGCAATGTATCATGCATTTTCCAGCTGTCATCATGAGATGGTCACGACAAAAGGTCTAAATTTTTATTTTTTTTATTAAGAATTTTACCTCGGGCGAATTGGAGATGTGTATGTGAAAAAATGGATGGAGATTGATGTGAAGGAAAAATTGTTGTCAATGATGGTGACGGGCTGGAAGCATCGACGATTCTCTGTGCCAACAAGTAGTCACATGTTGAATTCCAACGACCTCTAGAGGCACATAAAAAGGCATAAAAGCCAATCCAAACACTAACTCAAACCAGATTCCCCTCGCACCCTTTATTTTATGGAGTCTGAAATTTAATGAAACTTCCTTTACACGCCCCCACTCTGAAATCTATATCCTAACTTCGCAAAAGTAATGACGGTGTTGATTATATTAATGGAGGTGAAGATTCGGGGATTTGTTTATATACGTGTTGTTGTTGCGGATTTTTAGCCTAATGGTAGGCTACTCACATTATTCAAATATATATGCCCTATAGTAATGTTCTTGAGTTAAAATATTTTGTGATTCAATTTTTCATATGAACACTTCATATATACGATCGTGCCTCCGTGGGAAGTTTCACGGTAGATCATGCACTAACCAAGAGTTGTTGATGATTAGATGAGTTAAAAAACAATTATACATCTATCCAATTACAATCTCTACTCACAAATGTAATTGGAATGGTTTAGTTGCACACTCTGTGAAATAATTAATGATAAAGTTTTGAATCTTTTACTATTTTGAATGTTTTGAGGCCATTTTTATGAATTTATTTTTTTAATGGTTTGAAATTCAATTTTAAAAATGTCCAATATTCAATAACTCTGTTTTAAATAATGATAAATTTAAATTTTATTAATCAAGGGTTATATTAAAATGTTGTACTTCATGTTTAATTTAAATTTTATTAATTAAGGTAATATTTAAATTTTGTATAAATTTTAAATCTGAACAAATCTGAATACATAATGAAGATGAGCTTTTATACTTGGATGTAAATGAATGTCTATTATAGGATTTGTCTATCTTTTTAAGGGAAGTGTGTATTTATTTTTATGATGTGAGTGCATATTACTTGATGACTGCTATGTGATTCCTTTCTACGATGTGATTAGCTACGCTAGGTCAAGCTTCAAATTTAGTTTCCTTGATAGGTTCTACAAATTTTATTAATTACATCGGTATTCCAATGCACAAGTAGTGATTTGGAATTGGAACCATTTTTATGTGGTGTTGGAGTATTTAAATTAGGTCTTGTTGACGCTTGAATCCGTTAGGACCGAAACATAAACTTCACGAGGATACAAATCCCCCTGCATTTTTATAGAGGTGGTACTCCTCTTTGTTTCAAGATACCCTTGGACTTCTAGATTTTCAAAATAATATATGACTTTGAGAAAGTCCATCGTGATATTCAAATAAATATAAAGGTTGTAGAAAATAAAATGTTTTGTTTTTAAAGAGAATTCCCGAGAGATGACTAGGAGCCTCACACATCACATATTTGAAAAAAGACAAGCAAAATTTCCTCACATCCATCATAGTTAAACTAAAGATTTCCGATCACATAAAAATAAAATAAAATAGTCTACATGCATAAGAGAACTTTAATAGAGTAAACACATGTGGAGCTCAAATAAAGAAAACGATAGATCAATCTCAAATATTTTATACTCAAAACTCAGAGTTATAAAACACCTTCAAAGCTGATCCTGAAATGGTTCTCTTGGGATTTCTGAGAACTATAAATTATGTTACAAAGCTTTGAAATTTAAATGCATTTGTCTAAAGGACTGGGATTGGGGCTCCCACAGACCATAAAGAAAATATAAATAAGAAGTAATTTGTGGAAAGAAGATGATGGACGATGATAGAGTAGCAAGACCTGGAAAGAAGACAGGAAGAGGTTACCAGATTTGGGTTAAACCTTTATAGTCAAAGAAGCAGAGTAAATGGATGAAAAAATGATAAAGAAAGCAAGATGTGATCAACATAAACTTACTATGATGGTATCTCTCATGTTTACTTGCTTCTTGTTGTCCTTTTATTTTCCTCGTTGGCGGTTATAGGAACCCTCTCAACTATTGTTTCTTGGCCTTCTTTAGTTAATTTATCAATTTCCTTCTTAAACCAATCTTCAATGTAATTTTTCATTGGCGCAACATTTATTCCATGCCTAATTTTGATATTAAATAATTCACCTTCCAAATCTCTTAGGTCATGAGAAATTCCATGTATTGACTCCTCAATATCTTGATTTTTCATAGAATAATCAACCAACCAATTATCTATCTCTTCTTCATTATATTCAATTATGCCATAAAAAATTTCAGTCGATAACCCCTTTAATATCTCGACGACTTGTTCATCAAATTGTTTCCTTTTCATAGAAATTGAATTGAGAATTAACTTAGAATATTGCACCTCATCACTGCTTCCTTCCATATCTATCTTTGTGAGTCTTTTGAATAATTCTTCTCTTTTCACTATGGCTTCACTGCATGCTTGAACAATGTTATTCAAATTCTTGATCTTTTTTTTCCAGCAGGCATTCGACTATTTAATTCAACTTGGAGAAAGAAGATTCCCTTTTCTCCTTTTCAATTTTGTCATGTTTGAGACTTTTATCTCAAATGGTAAAACAACATCTGTGTAGAATCCTTCTTCATTATTTAAATCAACTTGGAGATATTCATGAAAAACATGTTCCTTGGAACCAAAAGAAACAATATTTTTTGATACCTCCCATGCTTCTATTATCAATGACATTCTCTTTTTAATGTTTTTCTCTACATAACTTCAGACCGATATGAGAAAACTAGAAGATCCTTTTAATTTAATACTGGGTGTAGTTGGTTTAACCATTGTCAAATGACTTGCCAGGATTGGAAGAGGCATCAAGACAATTTCCAATTCTTTGATCCTCTCCTTTAATTTGGCATTTTCAGCTTCTAAACCATCAATAGATTCGTCAAATGCATCCCTGGTTTCCCTATGGATTTTGAAAATTTGGGGCGGTCGCATATCCTTAGGTTGACGTTTGAGAGAGACTTTCCCTTTTTATTCTTCTGGTCACTTCTTTATACAATCAACTTTTTAGACTCTTATAAAAAAACAACACTTTGAAAAGTGAAGGATTTTTCTTCACTAAAGGTCTCATTTCCAACGACTTCCAATAAATAATTTTGTTGAGCCATATTTTCCAGTCGTTCTATTGCAGGAAATATTTTCCCGATATCTGCTTCTAGTTCCATATCCTCCAAAGAAAATCTTTGGATGTCATTTTCTATAAGATTATCTTCTTCCTCTTGCACTAAATTTTTCCTTTTCTTTCTCACAGGGAGCTTGTGTGAGCTCTCAATTTTTCCAGGGGGAGGATTCTTCTCTCCCCCTCCAATGGAACTACTGTTGACAACCTTTTTAGCTGGGTGGGCTGCTAGAGCATTGCTCCTGTATGTAGTATTATTGGGAGTAACAACTGGATATTGAACACTTCTTTCACTGGGACCTTTTCCACTTTGATTACAAAAATCATTATTGCTAAGTAATGTTTCTAAATCGCCAGCATCACGTATAGGAGTGTTTTGGTTGCTACCCTCTTCTTATTAGTTTAAGATAGTTTGAATGAAAGAGTTACTAAAACCCACTAAAAGCATATGTCCAACAAATATTTTGTTCGGATCAAAACCTTTGATCTTTTTAGCATACTTTAAATTCACATTGTTGAAATGATTTGCAAATTCATCAATTTTATTTATATTTCTGAACATGAACTCTCCAATCTTCCATGGCAGGGCAATAAATTAATTTTTGTTTTTTCATGGAAAAAATGTAACCAAAAGTTATATTGCCTTGCCACCTATGTAATAAATAATTTGTTAGATACATGATACGGGAGAAAAGAAGGATTCTCTTTCAAGAAAAATATCCTTATGACACTGTGATTCCCCATTTTTTCTATTGTCCCTTTTTTCTTTAAAAATATGGTAACTTGATCAAATATCCTTGAAGTGTTTTCACCCAACAACAACCTTTTGAATATTGAAACAAAATTATTATAAACTTCATAGAAAAACATAGGGGTCTTATGTCTCCATAATACCTAATACCAAAAGGTAACTGGATCTATTTCGCAATTCATCATCTTACTTATCGTTAAGTTTGTGAATTGAAAACAATGCACAATTAAATATCAGATAAGAGGCCATAAAGAATTTTATGTCTGGTTTATAGTGTGATAACTGGGACGAGATTTCGATAGAAATGAGTTTTTCCCAATAAAAAATGACTTGTTCTTGTACTGTAAAATACATAATATATAAAATCATTCGAGAGATAGAAGCATCGCTTTCATGATCTGTCAAACTGGTAAATAACCATGCAATTTCTAGATAAGGTTTTTTAAAAGACTCAACCTGGATTTTGGTTATGTCTGCTGGGATAGATGCAAGATTATCCAAATATTCTGGTAGGAGGTCAATCCCATTGTTATGTTTCTTCAAGAATTCTCTACAAACTTCACCTTTGAAAGTAAGAGTCGGGTCTGACAGCTTTAACATCTTGCGAAAAACTTAAGGTGAAAGAGAAATCAAAGAATGATCCTGGAGTTGTATAATTCTTTGAATTGGCACGCACTTGTGCACACACCATGCAATGAGTTCCTTACAATAAAAAACATTAGGAACACACCCAACATGAGCGATTTCATATGTGCAAATTACATCTTTCTGTGCAGGAGGAGAAGAATAACATGAATATGCTCTTGACCACTAAAAGTTCTGGTCTTCACGACCAAATATATTCAGAGTATCACCAAAAAACTGTTGTCTAGATGATGTTGCCATAGGTTGACGAGATTATTTCTTCAATTGGATGATAACCTCAAATAAATATTTTTGGAGATATAATGATAATTTAATCCCTTGGAAAATGAAGATTTAATGAAATTTAATGTGTAATTCCTCGATCCTTTAGCCATTATTGATGATCTTTTCAAAGCCTGCATAACAATTGTTAGAATTAAACAACACTTCATGCATATTGGGGAAAACAACAAAATGGCTCAGATGAATGAGAGAGAGTTTGAATATAAAAAATTTCATGAACCCTCCAACCCGGGAACCCACCTACCCGCGGTTGTATGATGCTAAAAAATATACAAAGTGTAGAAAGATGGTCGGTCGGACTTGCATGCAAGAGGAATAAAGTACTTTGGAGCTGAGTTTGATTTTTGTTGGGTAAATTTTGATGGTTGTTGAGTCTTCTTGGGTCTCTATTATGGCTGTTAAGTGTCTGTGGAATGATAGGAAACCTTTCTTTGGTTGAATTTTTGAGCGGTTCCTTTCTCATCATCCTTTTCATTTGATTGTCCTTGCATATTGGGATGTGTTTTTGCTTTTTGATATCCTACTTGGTTTGTCTCCATTTACATACAGTAGAATTTTTATATCAAGTTGTTGTTTAGTCCTTGCATTTTCATTATTTTATATTGAAAATACAAAAATATTAGGCATATCATCTTTTGGGTTCTTATCATTGATATTATCACATGTATAGAAAGATTGCATCTTATTTGGAATTGCAGAACTAAATTGAAAATTGCATTTTGAAAAGCTTATCATTTATTGGAAATTAAAGTTAGGACTTTGCATTTTATCCATATTCATTTATTTTACTTGCTAATTGATAACATAATTAGTTTCACATCTACACCTTTTTTGAGTAAGAAAGGCCACTAAAAGCAACACTGATAATTTAAAATTGATTAGAAACGATTTTATTTTCGAGGGTGCACATACTAGCTTAGGATTTAGAGCCTTGGAATAGGATTTTGTGAGTAAACTTCTCCAAGGCTATTAAATCAACATATGTGTCTGACTAAGGGAGTGATGAAATCCATTGTATAATTGGTGACATCAGGAGGCTCCACTCACACTGGAGTTAAGCACAAGGTTGTGTGAGGTTGGTTGAGGGGATATCCACCCAATACCTTCTTAGAATTAGATATATTTATGGGGATCTATTCATATATGAGGATCTTGATAGTAACTTTACCTCTATGAGAGACGATGCTTTCAAGGTTTTGGGCTTTGTTACCCTGCCCATATGGTAGACCTGAATTACGATTGTTTTCCTGTGCATCGTTTATACCGTGGTTTCTTAGTTGCTTGACATAGGTACCACATAGGTTACTTGCATGGGTTATTCTACAGGTACCCTAGGTCAGATAAGGGTCGGACAACACACAACCTTTATGGAGGATTACCTCTCCGGGGAGATCTGATCGACTGGTTGTTAAGCCCATGAGAGCCCTTATAACTAATTCTGATACCTCTGATATTTTGCAGGGAGTCTCAGAACCCTCTTGGGAGAGGCATACCTACTTTAGGGAGGGAGGCCCCTTTCAACCACTTTATCATGTTTGTGTGCATATTATCTTTTTGTTTATTTTATTTTGGTGTGCTCCTTGATTACTAGTTGGCCTTAAGATTTGTTTTTATATCTCGAGTCTCGAGTCATCGTGGAGCCAAACTAGCTTCCCCGTAGGTCTCACTGCTTGTTACAATTACCACCGCATTTTGAGTCTTTTCCTTCTAAAAGGAATAAAGTTATAAAAAATGGTACACACACCTACACTTATCATACTTTTGATCATACAAGGATGAGTACTGAATCGATTCAGAAATATATTGGGAGTCCTTCAACTCCCATACCCACTATAGTTAATGGTACTCCTTCGACACCTTCAAACAAAATGGTTGTAGTGCCGAAGGTTCCTATCATCACTCTTATCCATCCTATAGTGAGTACTCAATCTATAGCCATGAATCCTTTTGGGTCCCTTTGTCACTCGTCGGGCTATAATATTTAGTCCATCCCTATGGCCTCTAACCCTTTTTCTTATGGTATGCCAAATTTCACATCACAATTTTCATCCTCCATCCCAACGTCTAGTCTAAATACTAGTATTGGACTTGGGGGCATGGCTCCCCCACATGATCCATTTTCGTTTGGTGGTTCTCATGTTCTACAAACGACTCCTACAGTTGGAGGCCTTCCTCCTATTAACCCTAGGTCTAATCCTGGTCCTAATGCTTCTGGATGGAGTAACCAACATGGCGGACAAGATAATTCTTACGGTCTGTCCTTTACACCTAAATCCTCTGTATCGATTACGACCAACACGTTTGGCATGAAAAATCCACCTTTATCCTCCAGATTCACACCTAGAGGAGGTTAGTTTCATACCTTGGGAAACCCCCAGACTGGAGCCACTCCAGCTGGGGGAAATTTTTAGAACCCTCATCAGAACATTCCTACTAGAATGGTGCCCAACCAACCCCTCATGAATTAGTTCAGAGGAGGGTCTTACAATCCTGGACAGGGCCATGGTGCATATTGGAACCCTGGATGGGCTGTGATTCCCCAAAAACAATCTTTCCAGGGAGATTGGGGCTAGATGTCGCAACCTCGTCTCCCTTTTCTATCCACGATCAATCTGCCAGACTTGTCTAAGTTAATGAATGACCCTATGCTTCATGATCCGACATGGTCCCCCATCCCCACCAAGCTTCCTTCGAATATTCCAAAATTCGAAGGCAAAAATGGTGCTCTTCGAACTCCCTTAATGATGATTCTATTCGGTTAATATTGTTTCAATGCACCCTCATAGGGGTCACCGCAAAATGGTACATCGAGATACCAAGGGGGATATACATAACTTTTAATCAGATGGATTTAGTCTTCCTCAACCACTTCCAATTGTCGTTTCGTTACGATGATGGCATATAACTTTTGTTGACCTTACATCAGGACAAAGACACCCATATCTCAGATCACATCAAAGAGTGCCATAGACGAAAGAGGTTGATCAAGGACTATATACCCCCAAAATTCCTATTAGGGTGGTTCCTTAAGTCTCTACAACCTTATATTTCGAAGGATGTTTCTACATCCAGGGTTACATTTGAGGAAGAAGCAATTTTTAAATCCCAACTATTAGATCTCATATATTCTCAGTCTGGGATGCTATACAAGATTCTTCCAGATGCACCGAGGTCAAACTATGACCCTAGACAAAATCGCGGGCCTCATGCTGATGGCATTGTAGGCTCTGCCAATGTGAAATCTGCAGACTCAGTGACAAGCCATTTGAAAGAGTTGTCTCTAAACCAGTCTGTAGGAGGGGCAACTTCATCTATTTCTTCCACTCCCACTCAGTCAACGGATGTACATTCTGTGCAATAATCGACTAACCCGAATGGTAACCAACAACCAGGAGAGAATAAAAAGAAAGGATGTAGTAATAATTGTAGGGGTGGAAAGAATAATAATAAAACCAAGGACAATGGTAATAATGAGAAGTCGAATAATAATACTGGTGAGGGAAAGAAGCAAAGGCGGAAGGTGAAGTTTCCCTACAAGCTTTGTACAGACAATCACCTTACCCATTTATGCCCCAAACTTGCAAAAGTTGCAAGGCTTTTATCTCTACCGCCTGCTGTGCTGACTAATCCCTTTCCACATAATCAACACATGGACTCAAGCTCCTCAAATGCCAGAATGCAACGAGTGGCAGTCAAAACCCACCGATGCAAGACGATGACTGTTTGTGCATCAATATGGTTAAATATGAGGTTAATGTAGCCACTCGGTCTCGCGATTATAGTTCTCCACAGACAATACCTGGTCTAGAGTCTTCCCTCCTATGGAGACTCCCTTACAGATCGAAAAACTAGAGCCCCCACCTCGTATTCCAAAAGGAGTACTCAAGTGCTCTACCCACAATCCTAATGCCAGAGCCACCCATAATTACTCTATTGTTGAGGATCTTGGTCAAGCCCCTTGTGCGATTTCGAATCTGGAGGTAATCCAAATGTGTACTTCATAGAGGAATGCCTTGCTATTTGTGTTAGGAGCTTTAGATCCTTGTGGCTCTAAAGTTATCAATTTTGATGTCACAGATGTGAAGCCTCACTTTCCTTACCATGTGGCATTCCAAATCCATGTGGGTTACTCAAAGTATACCATCAAACGTACTATTGTTGATGAAGGCGCTGCAAGAGGTGTGATATCCCTGGTCTCGTTGGCACAAGTTTGATCAGACCAGGGTCCTTCTCAGGTTATCAACAAAAGGTACCGAGTATTCTAGAGTGCTGGCATTTTCATCTCCTCCGAAGAGAAGAAGTCTCACCCGAAGCGTTGTTGAGACACATATATAGGGAAGGGTAAGGAGAAAACTTAGGAGAATTGACAGAACCTTCAGGACTCATCCCGACCTTGCGTAAGACATCTAGATATCGAATAGATTTGAATCATATGAGTGCAAGAATCAAACCTACTTATGTTACAAAAAATCATTTAAACACAAAACCATCATGAGGAACTTATAAACCATAAAGAAGTACTGTAATTCATGAATAAAACACAAGAAGACATAACATATTTTGGAAATTTAGATCCTTCTTTATATTATCTTCAGATTCTTCCTTCATTTACAATCTCATAACCATACAATATTTCTCTATTACATACTCTTGACTCTAGATTCATGTCACAGAGCTTGTTATAACCTAAATTGCACCACACATCCTTACCTGGCATCAGGCCAACTCATATCCCTTCTCTGCCAAAACACTATTGAACAACTCTTTGAAAATCCTCTTGTATAAAGGCCCACGCACCCTAATCCATTACTGCACGTGTGTACATGCTGGCTGACCCAAAACAACTGGTGTGGACCAACAAAAGCATGAAAAAAGGAAAGTTGMTGATGGAACAAAAAGCTATGGGTGAGTTAACTGAAACTCCCGGCCATGCATGGCCGAGGGTTCGTCCAAATACCTAGCTCCTTCTAGCCTATAAAAGAAGGGGTAGGGGTCCCATTTGGAGGAGGAAAAATATAGCAAAGAAACTCTGCCCATTTACGTATTCCCATTGTCCCAACCCTTTAGCCTTTCCTTGTGCCAAAGGAGATTGAAAGAAAAGAAGTTGGAGGACAGAAGAAGAGGAGCCCATGATTAAGTTCAAGGAGCGGTGGCTGGTCTCAACTTTTGTAAGTTGACTCATTCTAGGTAATAAAGAAAATGCTTTTCCCATCCCAATTCATGAACTGTTTATAGTTTGATCAGTATATGTTTGGATTTCTAACCCGTTAGTATATAAGTAGTATGCATGCATAGTTGTTGCTTGTCTTGGATGCAGGTCAGCTTTGGAAGGAGTATTGTGAACAAGTAATCGAGCACAATGGAGGATCGTCATCAAACGTCGGGAACGAGGTAGGTTGATATTTCCATGCATTTACTAAGAAAAGGGGATTTAAATCTAGGGATGAAGGTAGAAAGTGATTTCTATTCGGTCATATCTGCATGCAAAGTCTGAACTCTATTTGCTAGTCCATAGGGAGATTTTCCCAACAATAGAATTGGCGACCATACTGGGGAAACTCTCTAGGGTTCCTAGAATTTTATTTAGTTTTTGGGTAGTTTTAAAGACTAGTTTTTCTTGCATGTCTTTTCTTTTTAGTTTTTGTAAGGTTTGAGCTAGCAGGGAGTCTGGTTTTCCATACCATCTTTCTCTGAATTTTTCTTGACTGTGTTTTTCGGGACCCACAGAGGTACACGTGGCCTGCATAAAGTTTGCACGCATGTGCCCACACCCTACCCTCTTACAACCCGCGTGTGAACACTAGCTATAGAGGTAGCAGTAGCGTGTAGAGTTCAGAGAACCTCAGAGGCAGTCATCCTCTTCCCTGTCAAAATCACACATTCTCAGGGGGTTTTCTGGAATTATGTCTGAGTCTTGTTTGCTAACAGTCCTATCTCAGATTGTTTTTTGCCTTATCATTTTTTCCTTGCATTATTTGTTTTTCTATTAGAAAGGGTGTCCAAGCCTTCAAAGGATCCTGGTTATCAATATCAGTGGTCTCTTCCTAGTTTGGTCTGTCTGTTTTCATTTTTTCTCAGAGTTTAGATATACACGCGGCCTGTACAAGGTCAGACCGTGTGTACATGCACTCTGTCTATATCCAGCACGCGTTCGCACACGTGCTGTTAAAGTGGCAGTTGCGTGCTTGTACATAATACTTTTTTTTGAGGGTAAGGCAGTCATCCTTTCCCTTGATAAGAATTATTCCTCTCAGGTGTTTGAATCTCTGTGTGAGCAGTCATTAGCTTAGGATTAATCTTACCCTTAGCTTGCTTTTTCTTATTTAAAAAGTTATCAAAAAAATAAAAGAATTTTCATGGTTTTTAGACAAGTGTGAGAGTCATTTTCTTTTAAAAATTGCTGGTGTGTGATTTTTTTGTTGTTAAACTTATTCTTTGCGATCTGCGATTAGGCTAGAATTGTTTTTCTTGGTTTTTGCTTGTCGGTATTTTTTCTTTCTTGCTTTACTAGCATTTAAAATAAATAAAAAAATCTCTCTTTTCATTTTCTTGTTTGGTTGAAGAGTGTGTTTCTGCATTATTAAGCCAGGGAAAAGTCTTTATTTCACAAGTTTTTGCAGTTCACTTAGATCATAAGTAGCTCGTAGTCGAGTGAAATTCCTTTGAGTTTGCTATCCAAAATCTTAGAAAAGTTAAAAAATATTTCTTTTGAAAAGTTGTTGAAATTTTGCATTCAGTAAAAGTTTTGTTTCCATCTTTTTTATTCATTTTTTTCTTTCGTCTTTTACACATCATCAATTTCACCCTCATACCCCTTGACGTAAGACAAAGCCATTTAAAATCTACTAGACTTTTATGTTTATAGGGTTCACAAACTAGTTCAGGACTAGGGCCTTGGATTAGGTTGGAGAGAAAACTCTTCAAGGCCATTTAAAATCAAACATTGGAGTCTGAGATAGGGAGTGTCTAAGTCTAGTGTCGTGAAAGTTATCCGGGACCCCCCTCTAACACAGGGGATAAACATGAGGTTGCATGTGGAAAGGTAGCGGAGATAACCCCTCCAAAGATGGACCAATCATAGTGGAGAACACATATAGAGGGCTTGTTTTGGGATTCCGTCGTTTGCATTTTCCACGGGGCTTCGTGGGTCTCGAATCTGTTCGAGGTCCTCAGTTGTCTTCCATAACATTTTCTCTCGATACCCTTGACAGGTTTCGGGCTTGATACCCTGCTCATTGTGGTCTACCCGACTTTTGACTGTACCTTCTTGGTGACTGTTCGCGCGCTGGCAACCTAGTTGCCAATCTTTTTAGGGACATACACAAGTGACTACGGGGGTATACCGCGGTAACTAGGATAGACATCAGGCCACGCTTTGCAGAGTATACTCGGAGGGTGCTTCCGTGTTCGATTTTCACTTGCACCGGTAAGTTTCTCTAGTGTTGGTTGTTGTAACTGTTCTTCCAATTAATTTAGTGTTTGCTTGTCTTATCTTTTAGGGATTTTTTTTTTATTTTTTATTTTTTTTTGGGGTGTGTGTTACTTTTGAGCGTTTAGACTACCTTAGAGTGTCTTGGAGAATCCCAAGATCTGTCGGTCATGAAGGCTTCTTGGCCTGCCGCCGGTTACACTGGAGCCACCCCCATCACCTTTAAGGCGGAAGCTAGACCAACAAGGGTCTTTTGAAGTGACCAGGTTACAAACCATTGTGCCCGACCAACCCCCGAAGGAATCGACCATTTTGGACCTTGAAGAAACCACTCTTAGCCCGGTTGAAACCCCAACCATTGATTTCTTGGCACCTTTTATTGTACCAATTCAATTTCACGAGCGCCAGACAGTGTCACACACAACAATGGAAACAAATGCTGTTACTCCTTCTAGGAATTCTTCAATTCCCACCATGGTTGTCACCACAGGGGAGATTTCATCTGCTAACCTACCGTCGTCGGTCCGAGCCACCATGGTCTCGACCGCAACTACTTCGCATAGTGGTCCAAACCCATCTCCGGTGGCGGCCACAACCCCTTTCACACCTAGTGCGACAGGCCCTCCATTCTCATACAGGATGCCTAGTTCAGGTACAAGTCATGTACTTTCCTACTCCACTTTACAGACTTTGGGTTTGGGGGTAGGGAGCTCTAGCGCTCCTCTGCAAGGTCACATGGGGGGCACTCCTGTTCCTTTTAACGCTTTTCCTTATGGAGGAGGTCATATCCCTCCTTCATCCCCTTCACTCGGTGGCTCGCATCAACAATCCGTCAGACAACCTACACGCAATAGTTTATTTGGAGCGGGGAGTCAAGGACCACCTTCGCATAGTATGCCGGTAGGTTCAACACCGTTTTCTTGGAATGAAACGTTTGGTAATAACACCTTCTCGTTAGCCGCTTTTCCAAATGGGGGAAACCCCATTTTTGGACAATCTACTCCTGTGCAGGGTACTATTCCTGCACAGGGGGCAAACCTAGCAGGACCTTGGAATTCAGGGCAAGGATCCGTTCTCTCATCCGGAATGTTGATCTAGGGTAATTATTTCCACAATCAATGGAACCTCGGACAAACTACTATGCCTATCTCCACGGGATTGGCATGGGGTAATCCCTCCCAAATTCCTTCGAATATAATGCACACCCAACCATCTATGTCCTATTTGGGAAATCAACTGATGATGTCTCCACATATGCAAAATCCAAATCAACCGATGATGTCTCCACATATGCAAAATCCTTATGCCGACCAGGGCCATGGTTTCTACCAGAATCCGGGCCAACAGCCAAAATTTTCCTGGCAACCTGGTGCAAGTCAAACTCCAGGTCCCTTTTTCCCAAGTTATCAGCAGCAACCCAAACTACCATTCCTGGCGACTTTACACTTGCCAGATTTGACAAGGTTGTTGAATGACCCTATTTGTCACAATCCACGTTGGACTCCTATGCCGACGAAGTTTCCTTCGGACATTCTAAAGTTCGAAACCAAGCCTAACGAAGATCCAGGAGATCATGTGACTACCTTTCATCTTTGGTGCTCATCTAACTCATTGAAATATGACTCTGTATAGTTGCGATTGTTTCAATGTACTCTCATTGTGATTGCTGCGAAATGGTACATTGAGCTTGATCACTCAAGATAATCTTCTTTTGGCGAACTGGCGGTGGATTTCCTTAACCAGTTCTAGTTACCTGTGAGATACGACGCTGACACAGAGCTACTTGCTAATTTCGAACAGACAACAACATACCATATCTCTGATCACATCCGAGAATGGAGATGCCGGAAGAGTTTAATCAAGGCACCGGTCCCACCAGCATTCCTGCTTGAGTGGTTCCTTAAGTCTTTGGTCTCACAGTTATCCAAAGATGTTGCGACATCAGGAGTTTTCTCTGAAGAAGACGCCACCATGAGGGCTCAATAGTTTGATCTCATCTATTCTCAATCCGGTTTATTATACAACATCTTTCCAGATGCGCCATGTTCAATACTGGATAAAACTAGACAGAGAGTTGGACCACATGCCGATGGTATTGTCGGTTCAACACAAACAAAGCCCGCTGAGCAATTGACAAAGCAGTTGCAGCAATTATCCATACAACACACAGTGGCCAGCCAAACTACTGCTTTGGCTGCTCCCTCTACCAAAACGTCGGAAGTACACACTGTGCAGTTGACTAACCCCAAGGCCACCCAACAACCTGAAGGGAAGAAAAAACAACGAAAGAAGGGTAAGGGGGATAAAAAACCCAATAATACTGCTGGCGGGGAAAACACTGAAAAATGGAAGGCGAGGTATCCATTCAACTTGTGTGTGGAAGACTACCTGACCCATCTATGTCCTCGACTTACCGAGGCCCAAAAATTTGTCACGCAGCAACAACAGGCAGTGTTGACTAATCCATTTCAACATGGGCAAAATCTCACTCAAGCCTCTGCAAGTACGGAAGGGGGCAGCCAAGAAAACTGCCCACCTTTGAACAACCCCGCATCCGCGAACGTATATATGGTTAGGGGTGATGCTTTCATATCGACTAGAGCGCACGATTATAGTAAACCAAGTGCTTATGAGAAGGGTAAAGAAGATGACCTCCCATCTCTTCCTCTATAGATTGAGAAGACGTTGGGAGAAACAATGACACGCATTCCAAAAGGTGCATTTAAAAAAGCTTCACATAACCCAAACGCAAGGGCCACCCAGAACTACTCTGTGGCAGAAGATTTATCAAAAACCCCTTGTGTAATGTCTTCTTTGGAAGTCCTCCAAAGCTGCCCTGCTCAGAGGAAAGCCTTGTTAATCGCTTTGGGCTCTACCGAGACTTGTAATCCGGGTACCATCATGTTAGATACAACCGACTTAAAACCTCGTCTGCCTTACCGTGTAGCGTTTCATATAGTAGTGGCTTACCACACAAAAACTTTTACTCGGAATATCTTTCGCACGGTGGTCAACGAGGGTGCCTCGACATGCGTTATGTCATTGGCATGTTGGAAGGCCATTGGCCAGCCTGTTTTGTCTCCATCACTTATCAAAGATTGTATAGAATCGGTCAAGAAGTGCCATCCATGCCAAATCTTCTCATGAAAGATGAGGGCACATCCCGCTCCCATGTTTCCTGTCATCACAGCTGGTCCTTTCACCAAGTGGGGGATTGATTACACTACTTGCAACCCCCCTTCAAAAAGGGGCACCTCTATATCATTGTAGCTGTCGACTACTTCACTAAGTGGGTCGAAGCTATGCCAACGTTTAAATATGATGGAGAGACTGCAACTCTCTTTCTATTCAACCAGATTATAGCAAGGTTCGATGTTTCGAGAGAGATTGTTACTGACCATGGTAGTCACTTTCAGAACCAAATGATGACCGAATTAACATCAAATCTTGGGTTACGGCAAGAGCATTCATCACCCTACTACCCCCAAGCCAATGGGCAGGTGGAAGCTGTAAACAAAACTCTTAAGACTATTCTACAGCAAACTATCAACTCAGCCAAGTCAAATTGACATTTGATGTTATACTCGACATTATGGGATTACCGAACATCTGTTAGGACTGCAATCGGTTTCTCACCTTTTCAACTCGTTTATGGGCTGGAGGTAGTCTTTCCCATCGAATGTCAGATTCCATCTCTAAAATTGGCAGTACAATTATTGCCAGACACTTCTCCACTTGAAGAACGGTTAGTACACCTTGAGCAGCTCAATGAGCAATGTCGTGAAGCGGCCCTGGGCAATGATGCTCACAAACATAAGGTCAAGTGTCAGTATGATAGGTCCATTCGTCCTCGGATTTTCTCTGAAGGCGATCTTGTCCTGGTCTATGACCAAGATAAGGACCCCCTGGGGGCAGGAAAATTCAAACCCATGTGGTTCAGACCTTTCATCATAAAAGAGGTATTAAAAAAGGGTGCTTATCGTCTGGTTGATTTTGAAGGGAATGCTTTGGCGGAGCCTAGAAATGGGCTCTACCTTAAGAAGTATTACTTATAGGAAGGTCACTGTGGGTAACTTTTGTAACATATGTATAGTCTTTGTACTATTACTTTTTAGTTTCTTTTAAATTTTATGGACATGTCATTGATGTTATCTTTCGTCAATATGGCAGATGTCAAGTGATTCTGAGGTGTTCGTTGGGTATGCAGACGGGGCTAGTCGGCACACTCTGAGGCTTGCCTCCGCAACTTGGGTAATCTTTACACCTCAGGGCCAATTGTTATCTTCCGGAGGTATATGCTTAGGTGACACCACAAATAATGTCGTCGAGTATAGTGCAGTTATTGAGTTGCTTCATGATGCCTTGTCATTGGGTATCTCTCATCTTCGGGTCTATCTCGACGCTCAACTGGTTGTGTCTCAGCTAGACAGAATATACTGGGTTCATGATCCAACCTTACATCGACGATTCCTTAGGGTACGTCTCTTAGAACAAAACTTTGATCATATTACATATTTTCATGTTCCTAGGAGATTAAACCAACTTACAGATACTCTAGCTAATCAAATTTTAGATTGGCATCCTGCACACATATGAAAGAACATTGACATAAGCATGTAAATACATTTTTGCACACGTGATCCATAAGACACAAAAGATAAAAAAAAAACATATATAAAATCATAAAGTAACCAGAGTACATAGATGGACGCAAGCGCCTCAAAAATAGGACCAACAACAAGTCACAGGGCTTATGCCCTCAAAAAATATATACAAGTAGTGCTCATGGCACGTAAAAAGTCTAAATAGGTCCAAGGCCTATGGGCCCTGTTATAATAGTCCACAGCATGGGCTAAACGCCTAAACAATCTAACCCACATCCGAGGTGCCCCCACTACATGAGGCTGCATGGATGGCGGTAGGTCCTCTATCTCTACCATCGAGACTGTGCGAGTGAGTGCAGCAAAGTTCCGCTCAACTCGTCTAAGTACCCTCTCAGCCTCCCCGGATGGGAGGTTACCTGCTACTGCTGGTCCCCCAGCGGCGGCAGCTGCGGCCATGCATAATTGGCAGGTTGCATGGGTCCCACATCTGCATGCAACAAACGCATATCCATCAAATACTCTGGCATAAAAAAAAATGATATATATAACAAAAACGACATAAAAATTACATATACAACAAGAAAACTACAAAGGTGGAGACTTACCCATCTCCCCACGCTCCTCACCAGGAGGCACGGGTATCTCAAGATCTCTAGAAAAGTCTATCCCTGCATATGGGTAATCCTCGATCATAGGGATCTGCCGTGACAGCCACGCAAAGAAGTCATCATCGAAGGACTCATTGGTCCTTCCACCACCCTATTGCGACAGTAATACTGCCCATCTACATATAGCAGGAAAAGAGGCCTGATGTCCTCGTACCACTTCCCGAGGACTAAAGCTCGGAACTCTCTCAAAGAAGAATGAACACAAATCGTCCCAAACCCCAAATTCCTCTGTGTCCACTGATGACAATTTGTCAATTGCCTCTTCATACATTCCAGTAGTGTGGTACTCCAGTCAAAAATTTGTGCATTCAAGCACTGGATAGCATAGTTCATCTGTGCGTGAGACGCCTGATGTAAGGCTGCAGAACCAGTAATCCACCCAATAAGCAATAATATCGCTTGCAGTGATAGGTTAGTGATATTACTTATGGGCACCTGGGAGCTCAAATGGTTTCTCCCAACCTCACAGTGCAGGGCTATCAGTTCCGATATGTTAAGTGACCCCGCTGGAAATGTCCTGAAATTGACTGGTTCCCCTCTCCTTGAGAGGCGAGTCAAAAAATAGATATCCTCGGTGGTGGGCACCAGTGATTGCCCCTCTAGCATAAAGGCCTCTACATCAGGGTGCCAATAGTCAACCAAGGCATTCAGTAGCCTCGATTGTGCTTGCATAAACAAACACAGGAAGAACTTGAGAAAACCACATTGCATCAACGTGGCCACGACATTCAGATCTCCCATAACCAACTCACTAATTGCTTCATGCTCCCTTTCCCTCCAGTGGACATACATCCTGCCAACATAACAAAGTTCAGAAGGTTTAGTAAGGGCCGTTTGGTTCTTTTTTCTATAAAAAGGGGGTCCACGTGCGCTGTCTAAGTGACAGTTGCATGTACACGCAGGCAGGCTTTACTCTGCCCGAGTGTACACGCGGCCTATCCAAAGACAACCCATGTGGACCTAGGGCCGACCTTTTAAAGGTCGACGCCCACCCAAAAAAAAAAATCAAAAGAAAAATTGAAGAATTGAATAGCTAGATAAGGGAGTTTGTACTTACTTGGTCCAAGCGAAAGTTCGTTTCGTCCACTGTAGCTCCCGGAATCATCGTTTTTAGCAAAGGGGGTCTTTTGGCTCCAGAGTCAATTTCCAAATCAGCAATGGTGATAATGAGCTATCAACTTCTATTTATAGGCTTTTTGGCCTCTTTTTGTCACTTTTTTGGCCTCCCTTATCAGTTTCTTTATACCAAAAACCATTTAGAATGATTCAAGAGTTATATGGGAGGGATTTGATCGGGTATTGGGACACTTTTTTGGAGTTTTGAAAATTTTTTGACGGTCCATAATTTTTTTTTTTTCCAAGACTCAACTTGAGCATATAGGTTAGGTTACTACCCCGACTTTTGTGTTTCATTGTCTTTTTCCTCTGCCATAGGATCAATCCCATCAGGTTGTAACACGAAACCGTCATATCTGCTTTAGAAGTGTTGCAAGTTGGCAGTAGAGCTTACCAGAACAAGGATGCCCTAGGTAGGTCCTGGTTGCATTATGGTGTCCATGCCATCTCTAAAACACTGTAGGCTCGGGAGTCCTTATAGTCTTTCCTGAATATGAGTTTGAGCCTCATTTGCATGATTCTTCTTCACTCTTGATCTCACCCTCAAGACTCCCAAAAAATAACGGGTCTTCTTTTAAGCCCTTTTCAGACCCTCTAAACATGAAAAGATTGTTGAGCGATCTTGTGGCCTTTCATGCTCGTTAAACTGAAATTTGAAGTCACGTCTGTCCGGCGGTAGTTTACCCCTTTTTCGGTCCGAACGGTCAACTGTACGAACAAAGGTATACTCTATAGAAATTTAGCTCTATAGAAGAGTACTCTCAGGTATAATTTTATCCCTTTTTTGGGCCTGAGGGACTAAACTTATGAAAAAGAAACCCCCACGGAGTCCATAGTCAAGCTCTTTTCCGACTCCATAAAATTGAAAAGATCGCTGAGTGACCTTATTCTTTCACACTCGTTAAATTGGTCCAGAAGAATATTCCTGACGGAGTCCATAGTTAAGCTTTTTTTAGACTCCTTAAAAATGAAAAAATGGCCGAGTGCTCTTGTCTTTATCACACTCATTAAAATGGTTTTGAATAGACATATTGTCGGTGCTAGTTTACCCCTTTTTCGAACCAACTAGACTATATCCGAAAAAGGTACCCCAATGGAGTCTCCTTTTATGTTTTTTCAGAATCTCTAAATATGAAAAACCACCGAGCTTACCTTCTCTGGGCTCGTTAAACTTACATCGAAGGACGTTACCATTGTGTGTTTTGTTAACCGCGTTTGCATACCTTATACACCAGCCTTGTAATAGTTTGTTTCTGTGTCCTAACACCTTTGGCCCTCGGAGGATTTTTTCTGAGTATCATTCTACTAGAACATCAGCCTTGTCCTTGTGCCTTGAGCATATATGTTTTCCATACTTGTTCCTCCCTTGTAACATAATATTCCTTTATTCTTTTTCCACAATTATTGAAAAGAACAAAAAAATCAAATATACCCCAAAAAGAGGAAGGGAAAAGTATTTTCTTTATTGGAAGCATCATGAGTCACCCTTGGATAAAGCACATCTGTCCGTTTGTTCATCAGACTATGGGATGTAGTATGACCTTAGGAATATTTTCTCGCTATATAGAGTTCTTTCCTCCACCGTTTGGTTATCCTTCCAAACATATGGAGAGTTTGCGTTGCCTCCTGCTTCATAGACTTATGATTAACATACATGCTTCCCGAGTCTCATCATTTTTCATGCTATTATCCAAGGGAAGTTTGTCACCAAGCCATAGTTGGCCCCTCTGCAATATGTCTCTTGTTCGCATACCCGGCCATCCTGAACATCCAATCAAGTCCTTGTTCGAAATCACTGAAGCCTTCAGTCTGATCATCAAGATTATCAAGTCCATGACCGACGACTCATCAAAGACCTCTGGGTAGTGTAATTGTACACTCATATTACACTCCTACCCGAGTTTTGAAGATTTTGAAGTTGATTTCTCGAGCTCTGAAGATCTCATCTCCAACCATCAAGCCGAATCAGCTTCTGGAAGATGGATACTCTATATGTATATCTTTCTGATTTCAAGATGTATCTCCACTGTGTATTGTTCGCGGCTACTCTTTATAGTTATTTGATATGGATCTATAGTGTATTTGATTGGTAGACATGGTTCTATTTTATCCCAAGCATGGGTATGCCCGCCTCGGTGAGACATTTGTTATTTTGCAGATGGCACCTCCCGGTTCCTGATCCTTGGGCTCAATCGTTCGACACATCAGTAAATATTGGTAATGTATTTCGGCCATCAGATGCTCTTCTAACCTCACACATTAGGGGGCATATGTTATAACCCTAAATTGCACCACATATGCTTACCTGGCATCAAGCCAACTCATATCCCTTCTTTGCCAAAACACTGCTGAACAACTCTTTGAAAATCCTCTTGTATAAAGGCCCACACATCCTAATCCATTACTGCACGCGTGTACATGCTGGCTGACCCAAAACAACCCGCGTGGATCGACAAAAGCATGAAAAAAGGAAAGTTGCTGACGGAACAAAAATCTATGGTTGAGTTAACTGAAACTCCCGGCCATGCATGCCCGAGGGTTCGTCCAAATACCTAGCTCTTTCTAGCATATAAAAGAAGGGGTAGGGGTCCCATTTGGAGGAGGAAAAATATAGCAAAGAAACTCTGCCCATTTACGTATTCCCATTGTCCCAACCCTTTAGCCTTTCCTTGTGCCAAAGGAGATTGAAAGCAAAACAGTTGGAGGACAGAAGAAGAGGAGCCCATGATCAGGTTCAAGGAGCGGTGGCCGGTCTCAACTTTTGTAAGTTGACTCATTCTAGGTAATAAAGAAAATGCTTTTCCCATCCCAATTCATGAATTGTTTATAGTTTGATCAGTATATGTTTGGATTTCTAACCCATTAGTATATAAGTACTATGCATGCATAGTTGTTGTTTTTCTTGGATGTAGGTCATCTTTGGAAGGAGTATTGCAAACAAGTAATCGAGCACAATGGAGGATCGACATCAAACGCCGGGAACGAGGTAGGTTGATCTTTCCATGCATTTACTAAGAAAAGGGGATTTAAGTCTAGGGATGAAGGTAGAAAGTGATTTCTATTTGGTCATATCTTAATGCAAAGTCTGAACTCTATTTTCTAGTACGTAGGGAGATTTCCCCAACAACAGAGCTCTAATTCTCAAAAGACGTACAGACTACATTATAGACTCAGACCTTTTCTTCACTCGACTAACAACAACCCTGTAGAGAGGGAAAGATCAGACAATAACACCAACCGAGCGACTCAAAAATGAATGAACGAATGAACCAACCCTTTAAAATTTGTGTTCATCCCTATATATAAGCTAGGTTGTGTCTTCTGTCTCGGCTTGCATACTTTCTTGTTCTGTTGCAACCACTTTTGCTTAGCTGGTGTTGCGCTGTCCTTTTTGCAACTGATTTTTGTTTCTCTTTCTTGATCTGAAGTACAACTTCTTTTGAAGCTTGTGAAACTCATACTCAGTCAAAACTTGTGCGATTCCTTATCCCAAAAACAAAGGGCCCAACATGCTCTTGCCACAACCCTTGACTCACCCTTGAGTCAAGTGCTTGGTTCTTTCACAGCTTCTAGGAGAAACTATTGTTTTCCCTTGTCCTCCTTTTCTTCTTCCTTCTACTCTTTTGTTTGTCCTTTCTCTTCTTTTGCCTCTTCAAATGAAGGGCCCAACTTTGGGACCAACTCCAAGGCCCGCTCCCTCACTCCAACCTTACCTTGCCACTTCCTGGCAAGGAGTGATGCCTCTGCAACAAACTTTTGGGTCGCCTCTGTACTACACCCCTTTGTCTTGGACACAACCAGCGAGTTCCACTCAGAATCGACTATTGCATTAACTTAAGGCATTTTCATGTACACTATCTGAATGACAGGTTAGAAGTCATGCAACTCTTTATTTTCTATGGACTGTGTCTCAAAGAGGGAATTCAGTTCATTGTCTACCTATTGGATCTGGTCGAACGTCTGTTGTTGCTCCAGCGGATCAATTGTGGCCACAACTTTGTCATTCAACACCTAGATCTTGGTGTGCACATCCTCCAGGACCTAGTTGCATCTAGCGATGATTCCCATCCAATCACTAACTTCCTTGAAAATCTTTGTGCATTCCGCTGTGTACTTGTGTAGTGTTTCTTGGGCATTGTTACTTTCTAGTACTATCTTCTGCATCTTCTCTTGCAGCTTCTGAGGCTGCTGCTATGCTTCTTGCTGAGTCTGTCACAACTGCACTTCCAGATGCTCGACGCAAGTGGTGAGTTTCATCCATGCTCCTTGGAGTAGCTCAATTTGATGCTCTGGCTCACCTGCATCACTAGCTTCGGGCAGTTCAGGTGCAACCTTCCGAATCTCCGGCTAGGATTCAACAAGCCTTTCTTGCACTCTTTCCAGTTTGTGCTCAACCTGGACCTTGGCTTATTCTTCTTGATGTATTGATTCTTGTGCAAGGAATGCTTCCTCCCTTGTGACCTTGGCTGACCTCTCGGCCTGCTGGAGCCTTTTCTCTAGTTGATCACTTGATGCTATGATCAGTCCAAATAAGTATGTCGTTGGCCACTGTACCAGGTCAGCAAATGAAGGGACTGCATTTTTGGGTGCTCATGTCTATAGTGGAAGTCCACTAGCCATTGAATGCTCTGAGCAGGTCTCTACCTCCTCCTTTGTTGATGGTCCTGGCACAATCCTCAACCTTAGCGCTGAGGGAAAGAGAATCAAAACCTTTGTTCTAGCTATGCATAGTTGCATCAACTTTGCACATTGCTGAGGGTTCTGGAGAACCTGCTCCATCTGTTCTCACGTGGATGTCTCACTCTGCCTAGGTGTTGATAATGGTTCCTTCTAAACCTCTGGTATCTCCTGCGTGTTTCTTGTGTTTACTTCCTGCGTTGTGATTTCTTGGGCATCCTCAACCTTGGCCGATGACGGGATTTGCTAGTTGTTTTGGGCTTGCGGCTCCTCCATGGTTTGGGTGTCCTTTTCTTGCGCAGAAGGCACAATCTACTAGTCCTGGATGTTTGGGTTCAGTCCAGTCAGTTGTAGGATTTTCTCTGGTACTTCGAGGTTTGGACCAGAAACTTCTAGTCTCAGATTAGGAAACTCCTAGGTTGTTTCTGGGTTTTCTCGCTCTACTTGCTCTGGCTGATCGAGTTGCATCATCTATGGGTTTGTGGTTTGGATTGGACTGATGGTTTCTGGGGGTGGTGACTGGGGTTGTGGTGATGAATAAGGGTTCTCAGTGATGATGGTGGATGGAAATGTTTCAGGCCCAGATTCGTCCTGAATATGGATGATGGGGCCTACTTTGACCGTTGCGCGGGTGTGGTGGACGACCGATGCAATGGGTTGGGGGGTTCATAGGTTTATTCGGAGAAACCCTAGTTCCAAGATTCTTCACCAATGGTTCGGTAATGACCACAACACTCAGGATCTTTTTAATGTCCTCACCTGTCAACACAACTTTATCTGGAAGCCAATGGAAGACCGACAATGTTCTTTTCTTACACTCCAATTCCCGTCTCATCTTCTTCCTCAGAATCTGATTATGCCAAAGCTTCTTTCTTCTGCGACTCTGAGCTTGAGCTCGGTCCTACCCCTAATTCTTTTCCTTTCTTCTTCAACAGATCAACAGGAAGAATATAGTGCATTCCTGACTTGTGCGGGTTGTGTTTAAATCCTGGCCACAACATTACCTCTTTGTCGAAGGCTTCCTTATCCAGGTAAAACAATATCCTTGAATGGAAGTCTTCCTTGCTAACATGCCTCGACCATACAAACGTATTATGTCATTTCATGTTGAAGGCAATGTTTCTCGTATTGCATTTGAGGAGATCCTACGGAATACATAGCCTCTGCGTTGCATCTATCAGGCCATTGTACCATTTATCAAACTCTACGGTGTTGAAATATTCATTCTCCAAATCTTTCCCAGATTGCCAGGGCTCGAACATATTCGCCATGCGCCCCATGTCTAGTAGCATTGGCACCCTTCCCATAGGTGGTTTCCACTTGAACATTGTGAATTCCATCAACATATATTCGTAGATGAAGGTTTCTCCCTTCTCTTGTGCTTCCTCGCATGCCACTAGTAGTTCCTCTAGCAGGTAACTACACCAATTGAACACAACGTTGTTGGCACAAAAAGTTTACTACTGATAATGCATCTAGCATGCATTCTCCCTTGTAATATGATCTCATAAACTTGTTTTCTATGATGTAACAACCAGACCTAACTGTCTCTGGTAGTATGGGGTCGATTACTACTGTGGGTGCCCCCCTCTTTGTGTTGAACCTCTCGTAGAGGATGGCCTCTTCTTTCTTTTTTCCATGCTTACCAAGACCCTTTTGACACATCTTCTCCTTCGAAGGACAGTCCATTAAGTTGATGGATGTCTTCATCATGGATTGGATACCGTCGATCCAACCAGAGACTTCGGTCATGTACCCTACTGATAAGGAATTTGGTGCACCGTGCAACCTCTCCAGTGGTACCAAATACTGGTAGATCTCTGAGGTTCATGATGGTCGAGTTGAATAAGTTGATAAATTCTATTTTTGGCACGAATTTCATGCTTCCTAGCTCATCTAGAGCCATCTTCCAGAATACATCTATGTTCATTTGGGGGAAAAAAACTAGATCTGTTAAGTCAAGATTGAGGAGCTTGACCTGCACTACCTTCCCCTTGAGATCGCCCATGACCTCGACTCAGGGGCCGCAGGGCTCGTCTGGTACCACATCTTTAGACATGGTGCTTCAACTTCATGTGGCTCTCGACATTGTGGATTCTGAGTTATCACAACTTCTATGGGAAGATAAGGAATAGGGTCATGACTACGGGTTTCAAAATTGCACAGGCTGGCCCGCTCTACAGAATTTGGAAATTGTACGTTCTTTGAAAATGATTTGTTCTCCAGCGAGTTCTCAAAGCCTTATACTTGGATTAGCAGGAAAGTTTAGCAATAACTATTTTTCATCATGACCGTATAAACACAAATGGATCTGAGTTGTTTGACGGGACAATTGAACGGGTTAAATTCTATCAGACGATCCTTGCATTTACTTGGGTGAGTTGGATAGGGAGGTGGAAAGTTTCATACCTTTCTGTTTGATGGGTGGAAATCCCAACGTGAATACCGATGGCATCTTCACATATAACAGATTTATGGCTTACTGAGTTTAGACGGGGTACCGTAATGGAAATAAAGGTTGTTACTAGACTGGGTTCATGTGGTCACATGGAATCAAATCGTATTCGAATTCGTTCTCCCTCCGACCACAAAAGGGGTCCCCGTCATATTAATGACTTTCATTAATGGTTTCTTTTACGCTTCTGATCCCGTGTTGTTGAGTCATTAGTTCTGTGTCAAACAATGCTTAAAAAAAAATGAACTAGGTGTCATGGCGCAACACTGTGCACATTGAATTTATTGACTGAATTTACAAAAATTTCAGAAAACTCAAATCTAACTATTATACATGCTCCTTCGGACTAGAGCAACAATCCTTTTTTCTCAGTTTTGATGCATATAGGGTTTCAGGAGAGCGCCATTCACCCATCCCATCCATAGGATACCGTCCAATTTCACGAGTATGACTACTCCCATGGGTCGGATCTCCACAATTATAAATGGTCCCAACCAATGCATCTGCAACTTTCCAGGATGCTTCTAGTACCGACTATCATAGAGTAGAACCTTGTCTCCCTAGGTAAATAACTTGGTTTTAATGCGCCTGTCATGCCAATATTTTTTCCTTGCTTTCTCAACTGATTGATGGAAGTCTGCTAAGAACCTGGTCTCTTTGCTTTCGTTTAGCTCCATAAGTCTCTGTGCAACTTTTTCCGCCTCCGACATATGTGTGATCTGTGAAGCGTACAAACTTGGAGTGATGAATTCTGTAGGAACCACTACCTCTTTCCCATAAACTAGCTGGAACGGTGAGTACCTGTGGAGTTTCTTTGTGGTTCTCATGTAATCCCACAGTACTTCTAGAACTATGTCATCCCAGTCTTTCTGATTTCTGCAATAGACTTTTGTCAACCCTCTCTCTAGGATCTTGTTGAATGTTTCTACTGTTCCATTGGGCTATGGGTGGTAGGGGCTGCTTTTGTGATGTTGGATCATGAACTCTATTGTAAGATTTTCTATAGTGATACTAATGAAATGTGCTCCCTGATCACTGGTTAGGATCCTAGGACATCCAAACCGAGTGATAATATTCTCAAAAATGAACCTGGAAGCAGTATCGGTCGAACAATCCTGAACAACTACTGCTTCAGCCCAATGCATAAGGTAGTCAGTTGCGGTGATGATGTACCTAGCCTTTGAATGCTTAGCTATGGTGTTGATTGGTCCAATGAAGTCAACTTCCCATTTCTCAAATGCATGTAGGGCTCGAATTGGTTGAAGTGGTAATTCATCTCATCATGATGGCTTACCTACTCTTTGACAAACATCACATGATCTAGCATGTACCTTTTCATCCTTGAAGAGCGTTCCCCACCAAAGTCCATCTTGTAGAAATTTTTGTGCAGTGGCCTTTCCTCCTACATGACCTCCCACAACTCTGTTGTGGCATTCCCAGAACATACCCTGTCTTTCATGATCCAATACACATCTTTTGAGGATACTATCTAGTCCTAGTTTATATAATTTTCTTGCGATCCACTGGTAATCCGCTGCTCTAACAACCATGTGGTGTTTCTGGGTTGCGAAATATGTTTTTAGGCAGGCCCCTGTACTTAAGAAGACTGTTATGTCCTCTAGGTACTCTGGTATGGCCTCAACCCAGAACAAGTCTGCATCTGGGAGTTGATCATCGACTGCTCCACCACTTCCCCCTGGCTCTAATATGGACAGGTGATCAGGTCCTATGTTGCATCTTCCTGGTTTAACAATAACTTCAAAGGAAAATTACTGAAATAACAACAACCATCTACAAATTCTCCCTTCCAACACAGGTTTGTTAACTAGATATTTCAATGCAAAATGATCAGTAAAGAACTTAAAATGAGAACCTAAAAAATAATGTCTAAATTTATGCAAAGCATAAATCATGGCTAAACCCTCCCTTTTTTTCATTGTGTAGTTGCGTTCTGCTTGCAAAAACTTCCGACTCACAAAATAGATAGGATGATCCATGGCTCCATCTCCAGGTTGCGCTAAGATACCTCCTAAGGCAATTGCTGAAGCATCTACATGGATGTGAAATTCATTTTCCCATTTTGGGAATATCAGAATCGGTGTTGTGCTGAGATTTTCCTTGAGTGTCTCAAATGCTTTATCACATTCTGGAGTCCATTGGAATGTATCAACCTTTTTCAGTAGGTTTTCTAGAGGTGTAGTAATGTTGACATATATTCTGATGAACCTGCGATAATACCCTATGTGTCCCAGCGTGGAGCGCAACTGCTTATCACTTATAGGTGGTGGCATATTCAAAACAACTGCAACCTTGGCTGGGTATACCAATACTTCTTCTCGACAGACTATGTGGCCCAACAAATTCCCATGTGGTACACATAAGATACACTTTCTGATATTCAATGAGATCTGCAGTTCTCTGCATCTGTCAAACATTAGTCGTAGAAATGCTACATGTTGATTGATAAAAATATATATCGTCCAATAATCCATCTAGACTTCTATAAACTTCTGAATGAAGTCTCTAAAAGTTGCTATTAAAATCTTGGAAAAAACTGCAAGAGAATTCTTCAAGCCAAATGGCATCACATTGTATGCGAAAGATCCCCATTTTGTTATGAATGTGGTCTTCTTTTTGTCTTCTTCAACGATCTTGACTTGGTGGTACCTTGCAAATCCATCTATGAATGAGTATGCTTCCTTCCCCTCAAACTTATCTAGCACCTCATCAGTAAAAGGTGTTGGGAAAGGGTCATGCACATAGGCAGAGTTAAGGCTTCTATAGTCTACACAGACCCTAATATCCTCTGTTCCTTTTCTTCTTTGAATAACTATTGGGTTGACCCATTCTGCTTCTTCCACTACAAAAATGAGTCCTGATTCCAACATATTATCTATCTCCTTCTTAAAATTCTCTTTTACTCTAGGGTTAAGACAATATGGTCTATGTCTCATAGGCTTGGATCCTGTTTTCAATTCGATTTTCATTTCTCCCATAACTCCTTTGATTCCCTTCAAATTTGAAAATGTTTTTGGGAACAAATCCTCATATTCCCACAACAAACTCTGTATTCCTTGACTGGTTTGTTCATCCCAGTTGTCTCCCACCATAGCTATCTTATGTTTCTCTGTGGTCCCTATATTGACTTTACGCAATTTTAATGGGTGATTGCAGGAACTATCAGTCTGACTGGGTATGGTGTTTTGGATCTCTCTGTTCCCTTCTGTTTCTTTGATGGGTAGGTTTCTCAATTCCTCTAAGTCATTTGGGATTTATGAATCTTTTCTAATATTATATCATTCTATGGGCTTCTTGGTTGAGGGTATGTGAAGGTTAGTCTGAAGTTCTCGGCTATGCTTGGCACATACCACTAAGTTTGATTTTTGATTACCATTACCTGTAAAAATAAATTCTTTAATCTTTTGCAGGACTACTTCCAGTTCAGGGTACTTACTTGTAAACGAGAAGTCCTTGCAGAAGTGAGTTGCCAACATCTTCCAGTCGCTGGTCTGTCTTCTGGTTTCCTCGTGTATGAACCAAGATTTCGAGATTGGACCTAGACAGTGGGAAAATAACTAAACCCAGAATCGATAAGGTATTTCCGGAGCTTTCCATTGTGTCATAGACTATTCGATATGCGCTTTAGGATCATATTCTCCGCTGAACAGTTGTACAAATTGGAAATTTGTCTGCATCTCTGCTTCTAGCCGCTCCTTTTTCTGAAACCTATACTTGCTATCTTGCTTCACATCCTCCCAATATTTGAGTAAGGCTTTATGAGTGGCCCACCATCTTGCAAGGGTGTCCTAGATAGATACATCTAGTATTGAGATTCTTTGATCCTCTACTACCTTTTCTTCCATGTTGAGCAGAAAACCATTGAGTCCTGAGGTACCATCATATACTGGATGTTCTCTAACTTCGGTCCCAACCCATCTGGTTTCTCTGACAGTTGCGCATCTTCTTGAGAATCTTTCATACGAACCTTGTTGCCAACTGTCAAAAGACAATTATGAATATTCGTCTACTAACTGTATGCTTCTCCAACTTACTGATCCATCAACAATAGGATTCATATAATCGTCTCTTGTTCCTGCTATTACAGTGTACAATTGATCCAAGTCTTATCTTTCCACATTATTGTCTATTGGCTTTGTATATCTGGGTCGTATATATGGGTCCAAGGGTTGAACTACCTTGATTCCATCAGCCTCAAAGGTCATGGTCGATTATTGCATAGGTGTCATAGGCCTAATCAATTCCAACTAGTGCAGGGTAAGGGTCCTTATCCCCCATGATCTCAATCACTTCAAAGTTAGCCATTGTCTTTACTCCCAAAACATCTATTTCCACATTCTTCAATCTATCTATGGGGAAAATACAATATTGGTTTGCCATTCTTAGCTAAATTGGGGAATATGTCAGCCTAGGTTTTCCTAAGGTTTCCCAGGTCTTCTTAGGCATAATGTTCACATTGGATCCCAGATCCAACATGACATCCTTAATATCAAATTCATCTAATTGGGCTACTAGTCTGAATTATTTTCTCGTTCATACTTTTCTTCTCTGCACTCTTTGAGTACTTTTCTCAGAAAGATTAGCCCTTATTCCTGCTTCTATGGGTTCTTTGTTCCTTAAAACTAGGTATAGCACATTGCACAACTTCTCTGTTAATCGATCATTCCCGAGGATGTCGGAAAATAATTGAAACCAAAGGTCAACTACATTTTGAGGTTTCTCAGGTTGTCTTGGTATGACTACAGGGTTTTTGGGTGCAGGGGGTTAATTAGGGATTTGCACACTCTTAGGATAGCCAATAGGCCGAGGGATTTTCTCTCCCATCTCAGGGCTAGGAATATTTTGAACTACTTCTATGGAATCTTTAAAGAACAAATTTTGTTTTAGAGGGTCATACCTATCTTCTTTAGGTGCTTCTTTCTGGATCTGAGGTAGAGTATCAGCATCAACTCATGTCTTCGCTCCTCCCTGAGTAACAATGTTTAGTTTGGGAAATTGTCCCTTAATAACTCTCTTGATTTCTGGACTGATAAGGTTAGTTCCTTGTTGTCGTACCCTGTCTTCCCATTTTCCAATTAATTCTAGGCAGTCTTCAGTTGCGTGCCCATTGGTTTTGCAGTGAGAGCACCATGGCTACCTTGGATGAGGACAATGTCTAGCCATGTGACCTTTCTCATCATAGTTATGACATTTTCTTGGTCCTCTTCCCCCAGTTTTTCCTCCTCTGAAATCTCCTCAGGCTCCACCTCCTTGACCTCTTCCTAGTCCCTGAGGGTTTTCATTCACCCTGAATGTTGATTGGTCCAACCTTTATGCAAGTGGATCCAATGATCTACATTGATTGGTAGTGTGCGTGCTAGATGCATAGAACTCACAGTGTACTGTATTTGGTACTATCGAATATTTCTGCATAATGGGGCACTACCTTGGCCCATGCCCATGGATTCGATAGATTTCACAGTATTCAATTGTTGGTGTTGCTTGGCTCCCTGGAAAATCATGATAAGGGGTGGGGTTATGGAATGGTAAATTTGTAGACACTTGTGTATCTCCTCCCGTGGTTCCTAGTGGGCGTGCCATCATATTTTGAGGAGGTCCCATTCCCCTCATTCATGGACATTCATTCACCAGATGTCCTTTTGTATAACATCAGTGCACCAGACCAATGGTTGTCCTACTCTAGGTATTGTTATCTCTTGAATCATTTCTATCAGTGCTGATATTTTCCCTTTTAGTTGCACCAAGTTCACATCTGCTGGGGGTCTGGTCACTCTCAAGCTCCCAGGGTATCCCACCATGGCTTCAATCTTCATTGATTGTTCCAAGGCATCGGTTAAGGTGGCTATCTGTTGTTGCGTTAAAGAAATTCAGGTCAAAGGTAGCAATCCTTTAATATACCTTTCCCTTTGATGTTCCTCATGGATTGGATGCGCTAACCTTCCTATGGCATCTTTCAATTTTTGGCTGTATTCCCAGGCCGATTCACCTTCTCGTTGTTGTATCTCGCGCAAATCAGACAAAGCCTGTTGTTTTGACTGAGGTAGTTTGAACTCTGCTAAGAACCTTGTCCGTACCTGGCTAAGTGTGAACGCTTGACCTTGCATTCCTGTCACTTCTGGCTCAATGATCTTCATGTACCACTTGAGAGCACGACCTCTCAAGGTAGTCTAGAACTTGACCAACTTATTCACATCTGGAGTCCTTCTGGATTTCCAGATTGCTTCACAAAAGAACCAGTGTTGCTCAACATCTTCATCTCCCTTACCCAAAAATTCTGGGTATTGGGCAATCGAACCTCTTGCATGGCCAACCATTGCTAATCTTATTTCTCTTATCAAAATAAAACCTAACAGTACTTCTTGCGATCTACCAGGGGATCCTAATATCCTCCATGTACTCGCACTTCTTGGCTGTGATTGACTAACTAATTGTACTGGAATAGAACTAGCATGAGAAGGTAGTATTGAACTTACCACTTGTATAGAAGACACTTAGGGTATGGGCAATTTGGGGCTGGTGCCATTGGCTTCAGGGAAGTTTTCTTTGATCTGGGGGGTCTTATTTTCTTCCACTCGAACGGTCTCTTCAGCCAGATTCCCGATCTCTCCTGTCATCAGGGTTGAATCTTCTCTTTCTTCTTCAATATTCATTTCGACTTCCTCTTCCCTTATGTTTACACCTTCTCCTTCTTGTCCAACCTCCCGGGGGCTTCTTTCTCTCTATGCTTCTCTCTCACTTAATATTTGACCAGCTAGTCTTTCCTGTCTTCTCATCTTCAACAACTATTCCATCTGTCTTTCCTCTAATTCTCCTGGTCCAACTTCCTTCCACAACTTCTCAGACTTTCTTGCGTATTTCTTGATCTTTCCATGCCACCACTTCTCAACTATGGCGTCTCTATTCAAGGCTCGCTCATCTCTTGAGTCCATTTCTTATTGTCCCTCCCCCCATTTGTCAAATAACCCTTCCCCTCTCTCAGGCCATGAATCTACCCCAACCTCACCCTACCCTAAATTAGGGTGTTTACACTGCCATCTCAGTCAGGGACATAGTCAACATCCCCTCTTCCATCAAGAAAACTTTAATCCATAGGGGGATTTCTCTCAACAGTATTCCCCTTGCGTCTTTCTTGAAAACCGCCTCTACGTGCAAAAAAGATTGGTGGTTCTCAACTGCAAACTCAATAATATATCCCTCTAATGTGTTATTGACCTAGAAATCAACCGCTCTCGTGACTGGACAATCCAACTAACGAAGTGTTGCTAGTTTTTTGGTGTCCCAAGTAGATATCCTCTTGACTCATTCTTGAAAATATAGAGCTTCTTGAAGTCTCTGTATCCAGTGGAAAAGTTCTTCCAGGAACTTAACCCAGAATATCTCATACTGGTAGCTCAATCTTTCTGAGTAAAAGACGACATCACGAGTATCTTCCACTGATTTTCCCCTCAGTTCCGATTCTTTCCATATGTGAATCCACGGAAGCATCCTCCCTACAGGTTCCCTTTTAACACAGGTCCCAAAAATGAAACCATTTTTTTAGTGCAAGTTTGATCAGACCAGGGTCCTTCTTAGGTAACCAACAAAAGGTATCGAGTAGTCTAGAGCACTGACATTTTCATCTCCTTCGAAGAGAAGAAGTATCACTTGAAGAGATGCTGAGACAAATAGATAGGGAAGGGTAAGGAAAAGACTTAGGAGAATTCACAGAATCTTCATGACTCATCCTAACCTTGCGCACGACATCTAGCTATCGAACAGATTTGAATCTTATGAGTGCCAGAATCAAACCTACTTATGTTACAAAAAATCATTTAAACACAGAACCATCATGAGGAACTTATAAACCATAAATAAGTACTATAATGCATGAGTAAAACACAAGAAGACATAGAATATTTTAAAAATTTAGATCCTTCTTTATATTATCTTATATTCTTCCTTCATTTACAATCTAAGAACCATACAGTAGTGCTCTATTACGGACTCTTGACTCTGTATTCATTTCACAGATCTCTAACTCTCAAAAGGAGTACATACTACATTACAGACTTAGACCTTTTCTTGACTCGACTGATAACAACACTGTAGAGAGAGAAAGATCAGACAATAACACCAACCGAGTGACTCAACAATGAATGAACAAATGAACCAACCCTTTACAATTTGTGTTCAACCCTATATATAATCTAGGTTGTGTCTTCTATCTCGGCTTGCATACTTTCTTGTTCTGTTGCAACTGCTTTTGTTTAGCTGGTGTTGCACTGTCCTTTTCACAATTAATTTTTGTTACTCTTTATTGCTGTGTTATCCAGCTTCTTCTGAATCTTGCACAACTCATACTCAGTCAAAACTTGTGCGATTCCTTATCCCAAAAATGAAGGGCCCAACAGGTCTGTTGGAAATCCCTTGGATCTCCAACCCTTTCTCAGTCTCTGACCATGTTGACTTCTTTTGAAGGTCATTCCTTCTACCCTCATGGTATTCTTCCTACCTTCCCGGTCCAGTTGGGTGGTAAGATGATAGAGGTGGATATCGATGTGGTTGATGCACCCCTCGACTATAACTTGTTACTAGGATGCAATTGGACTTATGCTACGACTGCAATTGTATTGTCTGTCTTTCACACTCTTTTCTTTCCTCACGATGGGAAGATTGTGATGATCGACCAATTGTATTTTTCCTATGCTAGCCCCAATGCATCTATTGGACCATTTATCCCCATGATAAAAAATTCTCAACCGGAAGCTGATACCATCGGTGTCAGAATGTATTCATCCCTTATGGGTACCTTCAACTTCATGGCACCGGTTCATCATATATACTCCATGTCCAGTAGGTCTGCTTCGTCAAAGAGGTTCGTTCCTTTCCGCACTTCATATTTTAACGATATTTGGACCCTACCTTCCTCGACTTCATCTTGTGAAGTTCAGTCACATACTAGAATGGCCATGCCACTATCGACAAAAAAGATAACATATCAAGTTGTTCTTGACTCTTCTGCCAATTCAGATCATGTTACCTTGCAGAAGGACGAGGAGGATCCTGTTCCTGAGCCTGTGTGGGCCACTTCATTATTTTGTTCACATGATTGCCTCAATGAGAATTTACCTTCAAATGAAGCTATCATAGATTCCATGAATGGTTCTGATAGGCCATGGGATGATATGTATCATTTCTCTTATTTTGTCCCAGAGCTTGCCAGAATAGAACAAGCTGCTTTTAGATCTACCTTGAGCGATATAGTCGGTCATGTTGTAGTTCCACTCGATACACATGACATTTATGCTGAAGGAAACATGGTGAGTATCTCTCCTACCATCATGATCAATATATCTCTTATTCCTGGCAAGGTTGAAAATGTATACATCAGTGCAGATTGTTCACCAGAAGAAATTTTGATCTACACCAAGCTATTCAAAGAATTTTGTGATGTGTTCGCTTGGTCATATGAAGAGATGTCAGGAATCGACAATTGGATTTTCAAACATGAGATTAAAACCTAACTGGATGTTAAACCTGTTCGACAATGAATTAGAGCTATCAATTCTTGGAAGGTCCCTTCTATTAAGGCAGAGGTAGAAAATATGCTTAATGTTGGCTTTATCTACTTAGTTCCCTTGATTGAATGGGTATCCAATCCCATTCTTGTGAATAAAAAGAAAGGAACCATCCACGTATGCATGGATTTTCATGACATGAATAAAGCTTGTCCCAAATATAACCTCCCGATACCCTTCATCGATCAGAATCTCGACGAGTGCACGAGAAGGGAAGTTTTTTCTTTTATGGATGGATTTTCAGGGTATAACCAAATTCAGATTAAGCCCAAGGACCAACATAAGATGAAATTTATTTTCCCTTGGGGTACATTCGCATACTGGAAGATGCCTTTCAGCCTTAAGAATGTGGGAGAAATATTCCAACGAGCTAGGAAATTCGCATTTCATGATCTCAAGCACATAGTCAAAGCCTATTTCGATGATCTCGCTGCTCAATCCCGTAAGAGAGTGGATCACCCTAAACAACTTCGACTAGTTTTTGAAAGATGTCACCATTATCGCATCCGTTTGAACCCTCATAAATGCATCTTTTGTAGTAGGTCAGGTCTACTTATAGGATTTTTAGTCTCTGATACCGGGATCATGGTAGATCCATTAAAGGTTGAGGCAATACTTCGATTGCCTCCCTCGCTCAATATTCATCAACTTCAAGGTTTGTAGGGGAAAGCTAACTTTTTACGACGGTTTATATTGAACTATGCCAATATTACTAATGGTTTCATGCATCTCCTAAAGAAGGACACTCATTTTATTTGGGATGAGCGAGCCTAGGAATCCTTCGATGCTTTGAATAAATCCTTGGTATTGACGCCTCTACTGAAGTCTCCAGACTACGGTAGAGATTACTTGCTTTATGTCACCGTGTCTGAAGAGAGGATTGGTATGGTATTGGTTCAGGAGGATGACAAGCTCCGTGAGAAAGCCATTTACTATCTTATTCGAAAATTAGTCGGCCTTGAACTCAAGTATTCTCCCGTTGAAAAGCTAGCTTTGGTTGTCGTTCATGCAGTTCAACGATTCTGACACTATATATTTCTTTGAAAAACTGCTATGGTTTTCGATGTCAATCCATTTCAATACATCCTTAATAGGCATATCATAGGGGGAAAGTACAATAAATGGATTTCCATTCTACAAAAATTGAATCTCGATTTCGCTTTTGCGAAGTCTAAAAAATCACTAGTTTTTGCAGATTTAATATCCGACTTCCCTCGATTAGATGAGGATGTTATTCATGTGGATTCATTTGCGGATGAACACATTTTCCTCGTCTCATCGTCAAACCCCTAGTATGGAGATATTGTTTTTTATCTTCAAACTTTGAAGTTCCCTCAACATCTCTCACGATATGTTCGATGACGTATATGATACCAAGCTAAGAATTACCTTATCATCGATGACATTCTCTATCGTTGAGGAGTAGAAAATATCTTGCATCATTTTTTGACTCACAAAGAAGCCGAGTCTGTCCTAAAAGACTGCCACAGTGGGGCTTGTGGTGGTCATCTATCTGAGCTTGCGACAACCTAGAAAATTTTGCGAGATAGTTATTTTTGGCCGTCTATTTTTAGAGATTACATCGAAGCAGTTAAGAAGTGTCACCCCTGCCAGTTGTTCACTCAGAAAATGCACTCACATCTAGCCTCTCTCCATCCAATCATTATTGTCAGTCCCTTCACCAAGTGGGGGGTATATTTTTTGGATTGTATTAGCACTGAGAGTCACCCTCAGATTGCAAGAGGATAAACCCAATACCCATCAAAATTTTTGTGGAGGTAAGTTTATGAATGGAGGTCAAATGGACAAATCTCAGTACAAGAATGTTTTAACACATAAAATGGACAAGAAATGCATAGGGAAATGAAGTCCTCATTAACTTCAGTCAGTGGTTTAAGATTAAAGGTGAGTAGAAGGAAGACTTAGTGTGAAAGATGGACAATTTTTCCATGGGCATCCGGCCTTCAAGCAACTTGGTGAAGAAAAACTCAGGCACAAGCGCACTCTTGAACTTAAGTTTCAGACACTAAAATATATCACAACAACCTTGTAATCAAACCTCCATTACTATGTGACTATAACAACTCGCATGGATCCTCCATGCACGATAATTTCAGCATAAGAAGAAACAAGGTAACACAGAAAATACTAAAACTGGTCACAACAGTACTGTAATCAAACCTACATTACAATACAACTACAACCCTTGTCTGGATTCTCCATGCACGAGTGTTTCATCATAGATTGAACAATATGATGAAAGAAATTGACTTTTATTAATGAGAACGTCTCAAGTCTCACACAAAACCAGAGAACAACTCTGTTTACCAAAATATTACAAAATAGAGAGCTTTGCTCAACCACTTGATGACCTTAACAAAATCTAGAACTGATCTATTTATAATTGGATCAGTTCACAACTGACAGGAGTGTGATTTGGCCATCCCATTCAATTGTTTACATCTATGAATCCTTCTGTCAGACTGTGCGTATTTCCTCCTATCAGACGCAAGCTCGGATCAGTATGGGTCTGCAACAAGAAACCATCCATCGTGGTACCTCAGGCTGACAAATGTGCCTCCTCAGCCATAGCTTCCAAGATTTATATTTATGTACTGAGCTGATGTTTCAACTACCAATCCTTGCTCATTAAATGAATCCTTCTCTGGATTGGAGTGAAACGAGATGACTATCAGGCGACCACCTGTTGTTGTTGGATATGACATCATACGCACATGTGATTTCAGGGTCATCGAAAGAAGTTTGAACCCACACCACTTTTGGGCCCTAAATGCACCCTCTTCTGCCATGTTGCCTCCTTGCAAAAACGTGGTTAGGATTTCATCCTGCTCAAGGCCTTTTAACGCTCGAGCATGTTGCGGCCCCAAAATGATTTGAGGTCGTTGATTTGATCACGATCTTTGATCTGGGCGCGCTGAATATTTTAGTGCCACCGCTAAAGATTTATCCTCCTGCCAACTATGGGATCCCTCCAACTGTGCTTGGAGATAACGCTACATTGAACTTCACAGGCGATCTTGACCATTGAAAATTGCACTTTCTCGCTCCCCTGCACTCATAGCTGTCAATTGTGACCCTGGATAACTTCATGTGATAACATTGGCTCCACAGGGGATGGCATGCTCCCTGCGAACTGCCAAGAACGCGTAGTTCCAGTGCCTTATCCTTTGGGTCATGGAGTCTCTTATTGAAACAAAAAATAAAAGGAAGTGGTAATTACAATGGTGGAAAGCCAATCATGGATTAAGAAAAATATTTTTTCAGAAAATGCCCATTGATAGGGCCACCAAAAACTTTAGAATCCTCCAAGCTCTGCAACATATAGGTGTTATTTGAAAATAATTCATAAATTTTGAAAGGACCAATCCATAAGGCTTCGAATTTACCATGTTTACCTTTGTCTTGCTTGGGGGCATCCCACTTGAGCACCAAATCCCCTAGCTGAAATTCTTCCTTGCTTACTCTCTTGTTAAAGGCTCGTTTTACTTTTTGTTGATGGTCTTGAGCTTTATCAAGCAGTTTCTCCCTAGCCTGTTGTACTTCTACCAGTTGTTGTATCCTCTTGATCATATAATCAGGTTCTCCTTGATAGTCCTAGAGGAATTTTTCCATAGGAAAGGCAAGATGAGTAGGAAAAAAAGCCTCAACCCCATATACAAGTTGAAAAGGGGAAACATCCAGTGACCTCTTTGTTGTGACTATGTCAGCCCATAATGCAAATTTCAGTTTTGAGTCCCAAGCTTTCTTGTTTTCTTCTAACAATTTCTTGATGATCTTTATGAGGCTCTTGTTAGAGGACTCTGTGCTAAGTTTAGAAAAAGGTACAAATATCCTCCTTATTACCATGGTTTATGATATATTCTTGATTGACTTTTCTATTAATTAGAAGTAATTAATAAATAAAATGATTAAAAAGTCTTCTAGAAATGTTATTGAGTGATATTAGATAAATTCTGAATTTCGGTTTGAATTGTTTGATTTTATTGCAGAAAAATGGACAATTGTTGTTACCTCAAGATAATTAAAGAGATCCTAAAGATACATAAGCCATTAAAGATCGAAGGAATTAGGTGCAAAGCAGTTTAGAGGAAGATTGACTCTCTATTTTGTAATATTCATAAATAGTAAAAGAAATCTCGAGGATCTCTCGATCCTCAAGATAACTTAATTTACTCATGTCATTGTAATATATAGAGGATGATGAAAAATAGAGAGATATCCAAGAAATTCAATCAAACATTCAAATCTCTGAATTGTTCTGTACAAGCAGTCCATTGTAAATGATTTACCAGTTATGGAATTAATGAAAGCTTTGAGCATTTTGAACATCTTTGAGTACTGATTTTTTAGCAGCAGTACCTTTTGAAGACCGTGGGCCCATTCGGAAGGAGTTACTGTCTCATATGTAATCGTATCAATTCTATTTCAGTTCCGTGATTTAAATTTCCTTGCAACAGTTAAGATAAATTCGTGAGTGTGTTGATTCTTTTTATGAATTAGTTATGTTGTTCATTTGCAGAGGATATGTGTTTCATTTAAATATTATCGATTGTTTTTCCATTTCCAATTACTGTTAGTTTATCATTTGAGAATTCCTTTCATTTTTGCATTTGCTATGCCTTTCACTTAAATTCACATTTGTTGTTCCTTCTTAATTTTATAGTAATTCGTTGTTCTTTTCCAACAGGTTAAATAATCATTGATAAATTGATTCATTAAGTGTTTTCACATATTAAATTATTGTTTCTTAGTTAGATGAATTCGACAAATTGATTGATGTTTTGATTCGTAGTGTGTTAGTGGTAAGATTACAATTTTTTTAAGTGAAGTCATTAGTTTCAAAGTTTTTGATGAAGGTGTGAAGAATTTGATTATTGAAATAAATTAGATAGGCTCAGATTTTCTTTAACTGAATTATCTAAATGATTTGAACCTCCACGACTATCTTCATAGACTTTGTTGACATTCTTGAAATAGAAGACGAATCCTCGATTGATAAATTAATGTTAGACTAAGGTTGTTTTTTAGGACATCTTTAGAGCCCAACATTTTGGTGTCATTTCTGGCGATAATGTCAAATATAGCATAGGTTGCATCTCTGGAGGATGAGGTATTGAAAATGGAAGGTAAGAACCTACATAGGAAACAAGTAAAATGATTGTGCCAACACATACATTCAGCTGATGCATAGAGGTTATATAGGTGCATAGAAGTTTTTGTTAGTGTGTATGACTAAGAAGAAAGAACCTGAAAAACAAAAACCCCCACCAAAAAATACAAAAATCCAGGGCTTGGTGCCCCCTGGAAGGAGCAATTTCATAGACAAAATCATCCGAGAAGATGAATCTCAAGCCTCGGTTAGACCTCGAAAAGGTTCTACCCGAATCCCTCAAGCAACAAATTCACCAACTGTAGCTCATGCTGAGGTTTATAGCGGAACTGAAGGGACTGAACAAAGCTTCCAAAATACACATACTCCACTATCTAGTCCTTTAGACGAGGGGAATTCTTGTAATTTGAAAGAAGGAGAAGGGGAGACCAGTGGGGTTGCTGAAGCAAACCCACCACCACCTGAACCTGGATCTCCTGTGATTCTGATAGGAGAAGGAACATCCAAAATCCCAGATAGAGGTAGCGCGATTAAAATTCCTAAGGGACCAAGTAATCAATCACCTCGAATATAACACCTAGACCAAGAAATCTTTGAGGATGATTGGCACATTTTCGACCATATGGCACAACAAAATCAACTGCGACCCCAAACTTCCACCTTGGAATATCCTATAGTTGATCTGGATTCTAATGCCCCAATGAAAGCCATTCCATTACAGAATCTTCCAAACTTCAATGGATTAATCTCAGAGGATCGTGACACGTTCTTATTCGAGTTAGATGTCCTATGTAAAGGCTATGAATACACCTCTGAACCCCAGAAACTAAAGCTATTTCCTTCCACCCTGAAAGGAGAATCTTTACGATGGTTTATGGGATTAGGGGGAGGAACTATAAATTCTTGGGATGAAATGAAACAAGCCTTCCTTACGAAATATCAAGACTTTTGTAGAACTAGAGATTTAAAGGATGAAATCTTTAAAATGACTGCAAAAGAAAATGAAACATTAGAAGAATATGTTGAAAGGTTTCAATTTAACTTGCAGACATCACCTTATGGTACATTACCAGGTGAGGTACTTAAAGCCACTCCGATAAACGGTATGAAGGATGAATGAGTAAAAACATTGAATTTAATGGGAAAATGTGATATTTATCAAGAAACATATGATGACATTGTCCAATTGTGCATCATGTGTTCACTCGGAAGTACATGAACCAGATCGGGAATACATGCTCCCCTCACTAGAAGTAGCAACATTACTAGCGGGGGTGTCACCCAAGTAGAAGTTGGTAATATTCTAGAAAATTTTAAAACATAAATTTTGAGTACTCTGACTACACAATTGGATGTTCTACAGGTTATGTAACCACTGAAGTATAAGTAGAATGATGGAACCACTATCACACTATCACTGTGAGATATACTGCTGTAAACCTATACCAATAAATCTTAACCATGCATCAACCTGTACCTCAACCTGTAATCAACCTGTACCATAAACAAGTGCATCAACCATGCACCAACCTGTACCAAACAACCTGAAATCAACCTATACCATAAACAAGTGCATCCAACCATGTACCAAGTATGTACCAATCATGTGTCAACTACTCATCAACTATGACTCATCAATATGTACCAACATCATCAACTATACACCTCATGTATGTGCCAACTCATCAACTACTTGTCTCAACCATGTACTCAACATGTACCTCAACCAAAATCCCTCATCAATTTCATCATCCAAATCTGATTTGTAGCTCTGTAATAGACCCGGTGTATATGATCACATTCCTGCAAACCTTCCTTAACTTTAACAACAAGAGACTATCATTTTCATCAAACTTTTCTTTAGTCTCACATGTCTAGTTTTGGATTAGTCAACAACCCTAACTTGAAGTAATCATAACTTTGAACCTGTAATGTATAAATATCTAAAACTGATACACAATGTTATTCAGTGTGTTTTGTGCAATTCCTCTAGGTGTCACTACTTGGAACCTCTCATAAAAGGATTTATAACAAAAATGGCATACCTTGCTGAATTTTGGCTTATTCTATAGAGTGACCTTGTAGAGCGTGTCCCGCATGAAATATTCTTTGAATTGATCGGAAAATGTTATACAACATAGTACAGACTATACCCTAACCAAAAAATTTGTTCTCACTAAATTTGGATATCTTATGAATAAGTTATGATGTTTTTACCCGAAACACTCGTTTTTTACTAGTTTCAGGACTAGCCAAAAACCCTATTTTCCACAGAGTGTAACTCCCAAAATACAACGAACCACAAGATGAATTTTTTACCACAGATAATTGGGCATGTTTTCTCAATTGCATAGAAATTTCATGTTCCGAATCATTATAGAATTTGTTTTATAGAGAAAATGGTGAGATGACCTGTAAATAACATACCTTAGAAAGCACCACCAAAAGAATTTATCCTTCCTTGCATTTCGGCCTTATTTTCTTCACCTTCCCTCATAAATTCGGCTTATATGTCCTTTTTTACCTTAGAAACCTATAGATATTCAATATTCTCAAGTGTTATTAAAATGAGAGAGCCTTGCCTCTTATTTATACTCTCCAAGTAGCTTCCTTAAAAACATCTTCTAGGTCACTTGGCCCACTTTCCTTATTTTAGGGTTAAC